>JASAMX010012387.1:0-13168 GCA_030248175.1 Microlaimidae sp. YZB2_3
TTCAAAAACTGAATAAACAGGTATATATACATTCAAAACTACGATTTAGTTTTAGTGGAGAAAGTAAATTTTTCCCAGTCATTTAAGTTTTCAGTAAATTTTTTTTGGATCAATATGTGTTCCTGCTCGCTTTTAAGCAATATCATTTCTTTCAATTTTTGTGTCACAAATTTTCCATGGAATGATGCACTGTCCAATCTTGGGTATATTTCTTCAACTAAAAATTTTAAGCTTGCAAAAGAAAGGTTTTGTGGTGATTCTAAAAATGTCCAAATCAGTTTTTGATCATCGTCATTGAAAATTGATATTTCATTTGATGTAATTGCTTCAGTTACTTCACGTGAACTATTTTTAGTTAGATTAGCAGAAGTGTTTGGTGAATTATCTTTTATGTTAACAGGTTTCAATACTGAAGAACTTAAATTTAGGCCCTTCTCCTTTAGTATTTTTTGTTCCAGAGTTAAGTAAGAACTGTGTTGTATCTATTTCTTCGCTGAGAAATATGTATATTAGTCATTTAATTGTATTGGATTCACTGTTACTTCATTTACACTTTTGCTTGCTGTAGGCAGAGACTTTGTGTAATGTTACATTTATGTTTTTCTTCTTTGTTCTTTTGCTTGTTCTTCCAGAGCTTTTAATTTTTTGGAGGAGGCATTTTTCTTTTCTTGTTGTTAGAGTTTTCCTTTTCAAAAACTGTTGCTATCATTCCTTTTTCTGCATGGTGCTGAATCATCATACACAATGAGTTGTATGATGACTCCGATATTCATCTTTACTGTTTGAAGTTTTATTGCTCTTGCATGATCTGATATGCTGTGGACTTTTTGATTTAGGATAATTAGCAGAGGACTTTTTATGTTTACCAATTTTATGTTCTTCAGAGCAGTTAATTCTCAGTAGACATATTTCCTTTTTTTTTGTTGTTAGAATTCTTCCTCTTCAAAAGTTGTTGCTTCATTTCTTTTTCTGCATTTTGCTGAATCATCATTATCAATAATATCTCCTATCAACTTGATCTCCATCTTTACTGGTTGAAGTTTTTTTGCTTTTCAATGATCTGATAGTGCTGTCGACTTTTTGATGTACGATCATCAGCAGAGGACTTTTTATGTTTATCTTGCTTATGCATTATATCTATCATTATTTTCTGAAGCTGATGCTTCTATTCTCTTTTTAAATTTGAGGGATCTTTATCCTTAGGTGTTGATCTTTTGGTTGCTGGAGAGACAATTCTTTTTATCAGAGGAATAATAAGTGGTACATTTTTTGACCTAGAATTATGCTCTGTATTTTTTGATTTTTTATTTATGTGCAGAGGATTTTTCAAATTCACTTAATGTTTTATCGATATTTTTATATGCTTTGTTAAATTTATCGTTATGATTGAAAAATATTTTTTCTGTATTTTTTTGGTGTTTTGATGAATCATCTTTAGCTTTATTTTTTTCTTGTTAGAATCTTTATTTTTATTTTTTTATCTTTTGTTTATTTGAACTAAGTTTTTCTTTTGAATTATCAGGAGTAAGTTTTGTTTGATTATTGGTTTGGTTTGTGTTTACCGCTTTTGTTTGAATATTGATTCTTTCCATGTTTGTTTTTTTCAAAAAATTGTCAACCAAACGGTACCAATCATCATCGCTGGCTTTATTTGTTGTCTTCTGAGTTGAAGTTTTTGTATTTAAACTGTTGGCTGCTAAAGGATGATGTAACTGAATATATTCTCTATTACTTGACTGAACAGATTTTTCTTGAATTTTATGTTCTGCACAACCTGACATTATGTTTTTTATCTCATTAATATCAAGATTTGAGTGCTCAATTACTGAATTGAGAACGTTTTTAATTTTTTCATGATTATTTTTTAATCTCATTTTTGCTTTCTATTATCTGAACAATTAATTCATACTGAATTTGTTTTTGATAATCATTTGACATAGTCTGGGCTTGTAAAAGTTTTAACAAAACTTCCATCACTAAATATATTTCTGACACATTTGAAGCGGATTGAATATTCTCTTGGAGAGAAAAACTGAGTGTTCCACCACAGTCTGATGCAATTAAATGTAAAAGCTTTTTTAAGTCCAGAAAACACTCCTCTTTGTTTGTTTTAAACAAATATTCCTCTAATAACTTTGTTAGATTTGACGCGTTTGCACCAGCAGAACAAGTTGAATTCTTGAATGCTAAAGGGTTTTTAATTTGAAGAAACTCAAAAGATTCTTCTTTGTTTGATTTAGGTTTTTCTTGAATTTTATCGTTTGCACCAACAGATATAATATGATCACCTAAAATTTGTTTTTTTAGCTGATCAAAATTTAATTTTAGACGATCACCCAGTTTAAAAAGAACCGTTATAATCTTTTCTTCATTTCTTTTAATCTGATTTCTGAGTTCTACTAAATGAGAAAGTAATTTAAACTGAATTTGTTTGTGAGAATCGTTTGGCGTCAGCTGTGTTTCCATCATTTTTAACAAAATTTCCATTACTGAATCAATTTCAGACATAGTTGAAGCGGACTGAATGTTCTCTTGGAGAATAGAGCTAAGTGTCCCGCCGCAGTCTGAGGTAATTAAATGTAAAATCCGTTTTGTGTCCTGAGAACATCTTTTTTCTTCTGTTTGAGACAAATATTCTTGTATTATATTAAATATTTTCAAGTGATCTCCTGTTTTTGAACTAGATAATTCTGTTAACGGGACGTGAGATTTGGTAGTTGTTAGTTTGATCAAATGCTCCTCTAATGAAGGATTTTGGGATCTAGTTGAACCCGATTGAGTTGACGCGCTACCTTTTAAATGTTCTAATTTGTCAGGAATAACTTTACTATTGGAAACTTTGGACAATTCTTTTGTTTCAATAATGGTCTTATTTATTTCAGATGACTGCTCTGTCTGGTCAATTAGTAATTTATCTGGTAAATTTGTACAGGTGGGTTTTTTTGTTATACAGCGACTCATGCTGTATGACTGATCCATGTCCACAGAAACTTCATTGTTAGCTACAGAGCTCACCAAATTGCTGCCAGATACTACACCAGAATTGACTGTTTTCTGAACAGGTTTGTTCACATAAGAACTTTCAAAAGGAGGACTATTAAAACCTCTCTTAAGAATAGAGGTTTTTACACACTCTGATGTCTTAGAATTATTTAAGATGTTCTTATTCTGTCTTTGAATTGCGTCCCATTGAGGTGGCGGGGCAGATCTTTCCGCGATTGATATGGCATCAGCTTGGATAGCCGGCCTGAATGGCTGCTTTATAGAGGCTTCAGCAGAGCTTAATTCACAATTTGTTTCATTTAGTTTTACTTGATTATTTAATTCATCATTTAATTGGGATGGCGTTGCTTCCTTTGTAGATTTTTGTAGAAGTTGCTGTTCTAGCTTCTGTCTTTTTTGATACCTTGCTGCCTCATCATTTTTTGGGATTGATGCTTCTAACTGATCACATTTTTGACGATAAGCTGCCTGTGCCTACAAATTTTTTAAAATTAGAATACTGATATTCAAAGTATTGCAGAAATTAAAATAAAAATCATCAGTTATACTACGGGTGTCATTAGTACTAAAGCTAAAGCTAAAGTGCTTTAGTACTAAAGGGTTTTTTGGGCTTAGTACTAAAGCTAAGGCGCGGCTAAACTGAAATTAGCTGGCAAAAGCTCGGCAAAAGGTATGGGCCCGGCAAAACCTTAGCTTTTGCCAGGAAAATGAAAAATCACTCAAAAAATAATTGACCAAAAAATGAACAAAAAAACCAAAAAAAATTGTTTACCAATCAAAAACATGATTATTTAATAAGATTTCTATCCATAAAATGGAGACGTATGTTGGGGTCCTTTAACATTAAAATTTTGGACCCCTCTCCTGAAAAACATCGTGTTCTCCTCAGATAATTTTCAATTTTTTTAAACTGGCTCTCCTCCAGAATTTTAAATCTGACATCTCTAAAATATTTTGTTTTGAAAAACCCACAAGACACACCCTGACCCTCTTAGATTTCGAAATTTTCCATACATCCTTTCCAGAATTCAAGATGCAATTGACCCCGGATAACCAACCACCTCAAACCATTTCCTTACTCTTAGCTGCCAAAAAACTATGCTTATCTGAAGTTAAATATAGTATATTTTTACTTTAAAAGAAACATAAGGGAGTATTTTGAACAATAATGATAAAAGCGATTAAAACGAATTTTGGTTTCAAGGTACTATGAATATGTATATTTTTACTTTAAGGTAGAACTTCACAGTTTTTTTTGACGACAGATCTTTTTGAATTACATCTTACTATACGTAGTTTGACCTGCTGATTCAATTTTTGACATTTATTTTTCTGTAAAAAAATATTATCGTCCACAGTCATCAAATAACATCAATAAAATACATGTCAAAAATACAAAACATTAATAAAGTTTATTACCAAAAATATTCTATTTTTTCATTTTTTATTTAGCGTATCTTAAATAATAAAACATTTTTTTAAATTAAAAAGCTAAAAAATAAAAAAAAAAATTTTTCGGCGTTAAAAATATGGTTGAGCGACTACTCGAACTCATGGATCCGATGATCCGAGCGCGACATACTAACCACTCGGCTACTGGGTCCTCGAAGAGATTTAATTAAAAGGAGCTTTTAAAGGAATGATTCAAAATGTAGTTTCTCGGCGTCAATTAAAAGAAAATTAAACGAAAATTAAAAAAAATTGATTCGTTATTTTTAAACGAAAGTTTGGAAATAGTTAGATATAGGCTTTTACCATTTTTTTTTTATTATAAACGATTAAAAAAGGACTTCAGGGGCCTATTTCATAAAGATTGCATGTAATTAATTTACCGCTGTAAATTAATGAACGCATACTTTTCTTTTGTATTTTTAATTAAAAAGTATATTAATAAAATTGCGTTTAGAATTTAAGAAATTACATCTCTGTAAATTCCGTAAATTCCACAGTTACGTATGTATTTTTTAATTAATAAAATAAGAAGAAATTAAATGCGTTTATTAATTTACAATTACATAAATCTTTATGAAATAGGCCCCAGGATTTTTTTTACTATATATTTTTGTAAAAAAAGTCTTTTTTGCAATATAAAAAAAATCCTGAGATCATTTTGAACCCAAACCACCTCTTTAAGTTGCCCCTTACATTACCCTAATTTATTATAAAATTTTGCCCAAAAATAACGAATCAATTTTTTTAAAAGGCCTTATTGTGGTTTTTAGAGGTAGAATCCATGGACATCTGTTGCGAACTGGACAAATTTTTCGGTGATGTTTTTATAACCACTAAATAGAACAGATTCTTAACTTTTTATAGCACCCCACTTTTATGGGCCAAAAATTAATATTTATAATGATATGCAACTTGTAGTCCAAGTGGTCAAAACTGTGAAGTTCTACCTTAAAAGAAACATAAGTGAGTATTTTGAACAATAATGATAAAAGCGATTAAAACGAATTTTGGTTTCAAGGTGCTATGAATATGGGGTTTTATTTTTTGTGTTTCTTATTTTTGTTTAAGCATCGGAAAATACTAATTTTTTTGCTTTTTTGAAGTATTTTTTCGAGTTTCTAAGTGCTTAATATTAAAATAATCTTATTTTTACTTTTTCATATGGGCATTTTGTAAAGTTTATTGTGCAGTAAGCGTTTTTTTTTAAATGTTGTTTAAATGTTTTGTTGCTTTAGATATTCATTTCAGAAAAACTATTCTTGATAGTTCACTATTTTTGATATAGATATTAACATTTAAATTTAAAACTGGAATACAGTTACAAGAGCAACTTTAAACCTGTAAAATTAATCCTAAAAATAATACTTTTAAAATATAAAACTAAAACCTGATGAAATAAACGTTAAAAACGTCTTTAGTGTTGAGTTTTTACTGTAAACTTAACAATGCAATGCTAAGAATTACCTTAAAAAAGGGATAATTTTTAAAATTTAGGAATATTTCCATATTTGTCAGTTTGGCAAAAACTAAGGCTAAAGTGCTTTAGTACTAAGCCTTTTTTGGGCTTAGTACTAAAGCTAAGGCTAAACGATTTTTGAACCTTTAGTACTAAAGCTAAGGCGCGGCTAAAATAAAATTTCCCGGCAATGCACACCCGTAAGTTATACAATAAAATTAATATTTTCTATTTGTATAAATTATTTTTGTGTAACTGAGGCGCCGCAGACGCAAAAAATACAATAAGCACTTTACAATTTCTCACATCAAAGAACGCAAAAATGCACAAGAATACAGAGTGTCTGCCTGTGTAACAAATAGTTGTTTTAATTATATATAGAAAGTTATTCCACATGAGGATTTTTCATTAAGTAAAAAACTTAGCTAGGACTTGTAAGACTAAGGTCATGCACTTAATTTCGGCACTTTTTCAAGTTTTGATTACATATCTTAATCATAACTTGGCCCCAAATTTAAATTGAGAAGTGATTGACAGCGCGTTAGAAACTAGATGAATGGGCAAAAAAGACAGTGGTGGTGGTGTGTGTGTGTGGACCGCTGGTAAACTTCCTCAATTTCAGGTAATTGAGTATCCGTGATTATAATTATTAACTTATGATAATGATTCTCTTAATTATAGTCAATATAATTCTGATTTACGCATATTTCCAGGAATTCCAACTTTTGTGTTGGTTTTCCAGAAGTTATCGATGACTTATAGGCAAAATAAGTTAAACAAGGAATGCGAATTGAACTCTTTTATATGAAAATGTAATATTTATATTAAATTTATTTACTTCCAAACTAGATTATTTACAGTATTTGTCAATTTTTTTTCGCACAAAGTAGTATAGGCAAGACCGATGTCACTCAGCGCTAATTGCGCAAACAAATACTACATAATATGATTTAAAGATAAAGTCTTCCAGGCTAAAATTAAGGGCCTAACCGCTCTCCGCCAGGAAGAAATAAACAATAAACCCGCGAGCGAGAAAAATTAAAAAAAGTTTTCGGCGGTTATGTAACCAATTATTATTTAGCAGCAGCTAATTAAATTGATCACAAAAATGCCATTTTTGGTTAAAATGAAGTTAATCAGTGTTCACTTTCTCTTCCTACTCTAGTGTTGTGATAGTTAGCCAAAAATCAAAGTAGGTAGTTAAGTAGGTAGTTAACTACTTTTAAAATTATAAGTAGGTAGTTAAGTAGTTAAATAACATTACAAGTAGGTAGTAAGTGGGTAGTTAACTACTTCAAATTTTAGAGCTAGGTAGTTAAGTAGTAACTAATAAGTAAGCAGTTAAGTAGTTAATTCTTTGACTAATTGTATACTTATATTAAGGTCTTAAGGCTGGTGCATACTTATGTAAAAACGTCCTTTGGACAAAGTCCAAAGGACAAACACAGTGTATAAACGTATGTAAAAACGTCCTTTGGACTTTGTCCAAAGGACGTTTTTACATAAGTATGAACCAGCCTTTAGTGGAACTAAAAATTTAAATCTTAGGTAATGGAAAAAACATTTTGCACACCCTTAATAATTTTCATATTTTATTTGTATTTTTGCCAGTTCTTTATGTTGAACAATATTTATCAGACGGCTGGACAGACTAAAAAATATAGTTGAAAATCAGGAAGGTGTTTATAAAAAAAATAATTCATTGTTAAGTTAACTTATGTTTTGCTGACGTAATTTGCCAGCTAACATATTTAAAGCTTATTTTAAATCGTTTTGCATTATTTTGTATAACGGTGCTGATGAATTAGGGTTCACAAAAATATCTAAACCTCCGGTCGAATTATTAGTTTTTTGTCATTTCATTCTAGAACTTTTTCCCAGTTTCTTGCAAAAATTTTCTTTGCTTTACCTTTGTGCTTGGATTTTAATTGATTCTTTTCTTTTCAAATCAAATAAATTTATTTTTAGCAAATTTTAAAAGAAAAACTCAAAGCATAAAAAGTATAGGAAATGTATGGGTATCACAATGAAAACATTTTTAAGATTATGAAAAAGAAAAATCACAAAACAATAAAATTAAAGTAAGATATATACTTATGACAAAAAATAGAAAACATATAAGTACTAGCACAAACATAAGAAAAAATTAGAAGAATCAGTAAATTAAAGCAACAAATTAAAGTTTAAGGAGATACAAAAAGACAATAATATGAAAATGAGGAGAAACACATATGTTTTTGTTGTTGTGCGATCCAAAAGCAACACAATGTGTTGTGCATAACATAAAAGGAGTATCTTTATTTGCTAAAAAACGGCTCAGTAGGCCAAAGCTCTTGAAAAAGCTGTAGCACTGATACTGAGCTGTTTTGTACTGAGCACTGATTCTTAGATGACGTAGGATATATTGAACCAAAGGTACTTTAAATTTACAGAAAAGACAGAATAAAATTTCCTACACAACATTCAACGCAACACACAGCCTTCCTTATTTTTAAAAACCCACGGGTGGATCCCAAAAAAGAAGATAATGTATTAAAATTGTTTATATCATCTTGTTGGACAATGGAAACGGGCGAGTCCAAATTTCGTTCAAACTCAATATCCATTTTATCACGAAATTATCATTGCTTCTCAAATAGTTTGTTAACTAAAACATTTTTTAAATCACTGAATAGAACAATAATAAGTATCATTAATACATTTTTTTCAAATCTAACTTTTTTGTCTTTTAGTTTAAAAACTTAAATTAAAAATCAAAAAATGGATCGTACTGTAAATAAAACAATAGCCTTGAAAAATTCTCTAAGAATAGAGCAGAAAAAAGAGCAATTTCTCCCCGGACGTATATTTAGACAGAAAAGATGTGGACCAGAAAACTTAAATAAAATATTAAAATATGCATTGTATTTAAAATAAAATCATGGGTGGCGCGGGAGCGCCACGGGGCGATTTAGCCCCGTGGCGCCGCGCCAACCATTATTAGAGAACGTGGGTAAATTTTGAAATTCAGAACCTTCTTCTTCTTATTATTATTATTATTATTATTCCAACGCTCCATCTTTAAAAGCGATATTCCTCATTCGTTACTGATTGATCAAAAATAAACATGGGCTCATTAGAAAGAAAAAGGAATTACGCAACTTTCTTAGGAAGCACTTTTTTCATTTAGGTCCTTGTTATCGATTTATTGATCAAAATAAAAAATTTGAAAAATAGACAAATAAAAACTCCCAACCGCACAATAACAGCCTTTTGGCAACAATAAGGATTGTACAGAGCAGACAACCAACATCCCCTCATAGAAACCGCACAAAAAAAGCAGACCGGTTTTAATTGGTGGAAGAAACGGAACCAGTTCCCAGCGCCATCTGCTTCAACCGCGCGGAAAACGGCGAAAACAACAGAGTACTTTTTTTAATTCTTGCATTACTGATGACAAAATTAATTCAAATTTTTATTTATTAAAAAATAATATAAAGCGTCTGTGCGCGGGAGCGCCACCCGCCGGTAATCATCGGTGGTGCGGGGGTGCCACACTGCAATTTAACCCACGGCACCGCGCCAACTATACTTAGAGAACGTGAGTAAATTTTGTAATACATGTTCATGATCATCTTATTATTATTATTATTTTTACTTTAAAAATTATAATTGCAATCACTGGCGCACGGCATCGCGCCAACTATATTTAGAGAACGTAGGTAAACTTTGTCTGGAACGCAACTGCACCGCACTAACCATAATTAAACCACGTGGGTAAATTTTGTAATTTAAATTCATCTTCTTCTTCTTATTATTTTTTATTTGAAAAAGTATATCTTGACAACGGAATGATTGTAAACATATGTCATTGCGCAGCTTAAACTATAGTTTATTAGGCTTTTTTTAATTTAGTTTAAAAAAAGTGGTAGACTAGCCTTAAAAAATGCTCTAAGAATAGAGCAGGAAAAAGGGGCGATTTTTCCCCGGGCGTATGTATAGACAGAAGAGATGTGGACTAGGCTGAGATGGATATTATGTGGACTATAAGAAATTTGCATTTGGTTTGGGCAGCTGCTCACTAAATAAAAATTTCTACAATATGATAATGATTTGTTTATACATTGATCTAATCACACAGCACTGTTGCATTTTTTTTAGTTTGATGAAATGTCAATTTAAAAAATCATACTCACAGCAATCTTTGACAAACGCGAAATCGCCACTTTTTCAATTAGAAGGTTATATTTGTATGTGTAAAAAACAACCATAAATTTGAAAAAACTGTCAAAAATTGCTGTGAGTATGATTTTTTAAATTAACATTTCATCAAACTAAAAAAAAATGCAACAGTGCTGTGTGATTAGATCAATGTATAAACAAATCATTATCATATTGTAGAAATTTTCATTTAGTGAGCAGCTGCCCAAACCAAATGCAAATTTCTTATAGTCCGCATAATGTCCATCTCAGCCTAGTCAACATCTTTTCTGTCTAAACATACGCCCGAGGAAAAATCGCCCCTTTTTCCTGCTCTATTCTTAGAGCATTTTTCAAGGCTATTTGTACTAAAAAAAGAAATGAAAATTTGTCTTATTAAAATTTATTTCAACAATTTACTTACGACGTAGTTGTAAAACTAAATTATTAATAGTTTTTGCACAAAATAAAACGTGTTATAAGAAAATAAAGCAGACTTTTGTGTTGTTGCTTCACTCAAAGCATCATACTACATTTTAAATTGGGTTCATAAACTATAAAGCACCTTGCGTATAAAATCACTGTACAAATTAATAAGGATAGACACATGTTGTTACATGTGTAATATGCGCGACTACCTACTTCACTAACTACTTTTTGCCTATTTCGTTAACTACTTACTGCCTATTTCGCTAACTACCTTTTGCCTACTTTTTAACTACTTTGTTAACTACTTGTATTAACTACTTTATTTTTTGAAAGTAGGTAGTTAAGTAGGTAGTTAACTACTTTTAAAAAGAAAAGTAGGTAGTTAAGTAGTTAGCCAAAATCATGGTAGTTAAGTAGTTAAGTAGTTAACTACTTAAATAGTTATCACAACACTATCCTACTCACGCAAATATCACAGAATTACTATAAAATAATTTAAAAACATTGAAGAATCAATCTGAAAATTGTTTTTGCAGAAGTGCAACCCAAATTATTTGTGTTTTACCATCAGTAATCAATTCGCTTCTAAAAGGTCACTTGGAGCCGGAAGCAGTCACTTCCGGAGTAATTAATATTAAAACGAATTTATAGGTTACATTAATTTACATGTAACTTTTTATCATTTTTTGCGTTTGGATTTATAACAAAGTTGACCATAAGAAGCAATAACAACCATATAACAGTATATCTATCATCAGAGAGCACTAGAGCGGTATATAATACACAAACCAACTTACTATACACGTCAGGATTTTAAGGACCCTAAAAATGTCATATAGTATTCGTGATCACGTCATTCTCTGTGGAAATGGTTGTGGGAGGAGCTGTTTTAGCCAATTAGCGCTTGGGAAAAAAAATTGATCTCCAATGAATGAAACATCTAAACTTTTTCCTAAGCGCTAATTGGCTGAAAGTGATTCTATAGCGTCATAATTTTGCTGAATGTGATTCTATAGCGTCATAATTTTGAAAAAAATATTTAACACTGAACAACTTCTGTTTAAATGGGACGGTTTTGATCACCGTGTATGGATTTGTAGATCGATACTTGAGAAAATAATGTTTATCTTTAATGTTAAATAAAAATTTATAATCCTAATAATGAACTAAGTTCGAACACACTATTGTACGCGTTATTTCTTGAAGCACCAAAAATATATAACAAAAAAATGTGACTCCATACTGTTCGGAGCCATTGTCTAATCAAACTAGGGCACATCCTTAATATGACAATATTGTCTTAATTAGGCACACCTAATAAGGTGCCTCAGTAATAATATTGATTTACAAAATAATAAGTGTTTCCTTTTCTGTAGAAAAGTTGTAATCATTTTACTTTTAATATAGGAAGAAATCGTAAATCATGTCAAAAATACAACTAACAAGTGATTATTTTTACATAACTAAAGTTTGTACAAAAATGGTGTGGTGTAAAATATTTTAAGTAAAATTTACTTAAAAAAATTGATTTAGACCATAACTATATCAACGGTACACTCTAAACAGTAATGAAACTTTTGTAAAATCCACTATTATGTAATATATGTGTTATGTATCTATAGAATATGCTCACATAAAAATTTTTTTCAATCAACATTCTGTTTTTACAGACTTTAATAATTTATGAACTAATTTAAAATAAAGTGACTTGTAAAGTGAATTTTTTCTGAGGGCCTTAAATAGGACGCGCCCTAATTTAGGCGCGTCCTAATAAAAACCGTTCCTTCCTTATTAGGGCGCGACTTTCTTATTATTATAATCAGAACCACTACAAGTCATACATAATTGCAGAATCAATGCCCTAAATTAAACCTTCAAGTGACCTTAATAGGGTCCATCCTTTTTAGGGGGTGCCGTAGTTAGAACGAAAAAGATTTCTAAGCTTTATATATTGCTTAGAAAAATTTTTTCGTAACAACGAATGCCCAAAAGACGGACCCCAATAAGGAGGTAATATATAAAGTCACATAGTATGATGATTTGTAGTGGTTCTGATTATAATAATAAGAAAGTCGCGCCCTAATAAGGAAGGAACGGTATTTTTCTTTATTTTTAAGGCTGGTTCATACTTATGACAAAACGAAAGCATTAAGCTCTTATCAAGGAAAGCATTCTAAGTGATTAACAAAAATGCCATTTTTGGTTAAAATGAAGTTAATCAGTGTTCACGTTCTCTTCCTACTTACTCACGCAAATATCACAGAGTTACTATAAAATAATTTAGAAACATTGAAGAATCAATCTGAAAATTGTTTTTGCAGAAGTGCAACCCAAATTACTTGTGTTTTACCATCAGTAATCAATTCGCTTCTAAAAATGTCTATTCACCCAGAATATGATATTTTGTGTTTACATTTGAATGATGTACTTTCCCCAGAACACAAACAACAACTCGTTTTCCAATCAGCACTTCATCCATCGTTTTGGAATACGTTACCAGGTCACTTGGAGCCGGAAGCAGTCACTTCCTGTTACAATAATAACTTTTGGACTGCATTTGTTATTTAAATCAATATATAAATTATATTATTTTGAATTTGAATTTTTGTTTTTTTTAATAAAACTACCATGACTTGGCCAAAATGTGGT
>JASAMX010012388.1:0-18171 GCA_030248175.1 Microlaimidae sp. YZB2_3
ATTCCACTGTGTAGACTTTTTTATCATGTAAAAAATTTGCTACAACCTGTGGAATAATTTACAGTTTGCGGAATAATCAAATAAGGATTTTTCTCGCAAATACTGTAGATCATTTTACATATTAACCGCAAAATTACAAATTTAAAACTGTAAATGTAAAACTCTTCTGATGAGCTTTTTTAATATTATGTTGTCAAATATTCAACAGTTAGTGTTAAATTTGATGTATAAATTATGCACTGGTTAAAACATAAAATATTTCGAATAATTTGACTTATTTGACAGTGTAATATGGAGAAAATTTCATTTATGAATTTTGTGTTTACAATTTTTATATCTACTTAATGAAAATCCACATGTAGATTGCTTAACATACAATTAGAACAATTGTTTAACACACAGTAACAAATTCTCTACCCTTATAAATTCTTGGCCACAGCAAAGCTAAAATTAAACATTTTTACTTCAGTAAAGCTGTTCCATAGGTCGTTATGATCTGCATTTTTATTACAAAAATTGGTCAAATACTGTGTAAGACCGTGTCTAAAGTTTTCTGAACCAATGACTTTTTCAACCATTCGTATAATAGCTGAACCCTAAATAATTTTTACACGTTTTTTCTACAAAATTATAACACAAACACATAGTTTTTTTAAAACAAATATTATAAACTTTAAAGTTTTTTTTGTATATTTGTTATACAGTTGTTGTTTTTAAGTGGCGAAATCTAAAAAAAATGTACACAAGCAATTGATTTGTTAACAGGAACAAACAATTTCTAGCACCGGTTAAAAAACACGTTTTTTAACCGGTTCACGGGTGGGGTTACATAACACATAATTTACTAGGTTGTATTAAATTATGAATAGACTGGAAGGAATTTTTAAAAAATAATATAGAAACACATTTAAAAAATCAGATTATTTTCTTGGCGGAGGGCTGCAGTCATATAATGAATATAGTAAATATCAATGTCAATGAGGTTTCCCCACCCAACTCAACACTTACCACGATATAGAGCGCCAATGCTTCAAAAAATTGTGAAAGTTAATTAAAACACAGTAAAAATGTCAGGTTATTTCCTTTGACGGAGGGATGTATTCATAGCAATTACCTAGTAAAAACATATGTGCGGGCTGGATTCATCCAATATTAATTGCCTAGGTTTGAACTATCAAGAAACCGGTATAGGAATTTCTCAAAGATTATTGAAGTGCAGTAAAAAAAACTCAGATTATTTTCTTGGCGGAGGAATCCAGTCAAATATAAAACATTAAAGATATGCAAGGGTTGGTGTGGAACAATACCTCTCCTTAACTTTTTTAACGCCATGTCTTCCCTTAAAGTTGATAGTTTTGGGTTATGTAATCGTTTTTTTGTGTTCAGGCTTTTGTTTTTGTTTTTTTAAGCCAAAAAAGGTGGCCAAAATTAAAACGGATGTTGTTTTTTTGTTATTTTTAGGTTAAAAATATTAAAAAACTCAATAGAATGGAATATAATTTTTGCCAGGCTTTCTTTAAAGTTGGCTGGCTGTAAAAAAAACCATTTTATGTTGGAATATTCTTTCACACCAAAACAAACTTCAACAAAAACACGTGTTATTAAACTAGTGTTTTTAAAGTTTTGACATAACTATTTAAAGTCTAGCTATAAAAGTTTGCAAACTGAATAAATAAGTTATGTATACCAAGAACAATACCTAAGGCTAAATTTGCAACCTTTAAAATTTTTTATTCTTCGTTTTAACAATAATTATAGGCAGTTTTTTTTAGGTGGCCGAAGTTGATGGCACGAGCCTTAACTTCGGCCATTATTAAATAAAAGTTTAAGCGTCCACTGATTTTTAAATATATCAGAAATTTTTAAATTTTGTACTGAAATATCAAAAATGGCTGGCGTTTAATTTTTAGACCAAATCCGGGCTCGAATAGAGGAACCAGAAAAAAATTATTCAAAAAAATAAAAAGGGTGGCCAAAATTAAGTCAGTTACCCTACTTACAAACATGCTTTTAAATCTTTCAGAAATATGTTTAAGGAATAAGAAGGTGCCAAGTTTATTTAATAATTACAAATTTCTAAGAGCTTTGTTTACCTCATTTACAATGACTTGGCAAATTATATTTAACTAGAAATAAAAATAAAAACTTGGTATGAGATCTGTTCTCAGAATGGAGCTGGAAACACCGACGTACCGGGCTTATGTTTCTACCTGGACGTATATTTAGACAAAACAGATGTGGAATACATGTAGTCTGACATGAACATACGTTAAACTATTTACACAAGACTGTTGAAATTTTTCTTTAGTCTAATAAAATGTCAATTTCAAAAATTATACTAAAACAATCTTTGACAAACGCGAAATCGCCATTTTTTCAATTAAAAGTTAATTATATTGGTATGTGTAAGAAACAACTATACGCTGTATATTATGGCAGCAAATCATTATCTAATGGTAAAAACTTTTGTTCAATGAGCAGCTAACACATCTAGATGCAAGTTTTCTATGGTCCATATATGTCCATCTCAGACTAGTCCACATCTTTATTAATGTTACAATAATATTGTTATGTTATTATATATTATTATTTATTATTACCAATTTAGAATCAATTTTTTAAAATTGCGTCTGACAAATGTTGATTAATGCCTTATGCAAAGTAATCATTTTCGAATTTTCTGTCGGTAGATAAATTTTCTTGAATTGTGGATTGCCCTTATTTAGCTTAGAGCTCAAATAATATTAATAACGATTATAAGAGAACAAAATAGTAATCCAAGTCTGTTATTAATAATTTTTGCATTATTCTTATACCTTTTAGAGCTTTTGATACCAATGACATTTGTTTTAGCTGTTCAATATTATTTTTGTTATGTTTAATCGCACAATAATTAACTCACTTTATGGTAGGATATTCGGTCAAATGAATCCAAAACATCTTGAGCTTTTTTTATTTGTATAAAAAGAGGATGGGATGAAGCCAATTGGTCAGCATACATAGCTGATCTTTGATGGTTGTACGCTTCTATCTAAAGTAAAACTTTGCCCTTAGGTTTGAAAAAAAAATCAAAAACAAGTTCAAAAATAAAATAGCAACTAAAGTAATACAAAAAGCAAAAACTAGTTGATTAAAAAAGAAAATTTTTATATAATAAACTATGACATAATAATTTTGTTACCTTTTGTGTTTGTTAACTCTAAACCCAAAGGCTCTCTGGAAGCGCCAAATCTAACAATCTAAAGTTTTTGCATAAAATCTGTAAACAGATATTAATTTAAAATAATTACTTTTTATTTTTTTTGCTTTTTACAAAAAAAAGTCGATTTGTAATTTGTTTTTGTAATAATGCTTATTTTATTTTTTATTTTTGTCATTTACAACAATTAAAAACAATTTGCTTTTGTAATAATGCTTATTTTATTTTTTAATTTTTTCATTTACAACAATTAAAAATGATGCAATTGCGGTTATTTTTTAAAAAAATAAGCAGAATTAAAAATTATTAATAAAATTTTAAATAAATAAAAAATAATCAAACAACGCTTTATTTTCATTTTTTAAAAAATATTGTCAATTTAAATACTATTTTTGCCATTCCAAATAATTAAAAATGGACTGCTTGGCAGTTTTTCAAAGTCAAAATTTGCTTATTCATGGACCAAAATTAAGTGAAATTTGCCATTTTAAAGTATTATTAGAAATTTAAGGCCGTTTGGAACAAGCTATATTATATTAAAATAACGTTTTCAAGCAGTTTTAGCAAAACACTTTCGTTTTGTTGATTTGTCGCTACCTGATGTCATTTCGGTTTAATTCATTCTATTTTTAGTGAGTTATTATTGGTTTATTTATTTATTTATTTATTTATTTATTTATAATTCGCATAATGCAGGACACAGCTAAAGCATTTAAAAATGCACTGAAATAAGCTGACCCTTGTTAGTAAAAAACCCTTGACCCTTGGTTTTAGTCTACAAAGGTTCGCTCGTTCAAATTTACATAAGAAAATAAAATTTCCTGTAACATTTAAAAAAGAACAAAAAAATATTGTAAGAAAGTTTAAAAAACAGCCTGTTTACCTGATTTTTTAAGATAGTTTTGATTTTATTATAGCTTCCACGAAACAATTGTTACAGGCGTTTATGTACCGTATCTAGTTTGTAATTAATTGACGGCCGTTTTTATTTCTTGAGGTTAAACTTAAAAAATTGGGGCTAAAACTATGTGTCTGCACAAGTTTTTACTATTTCCTCTTTAAGAGTGCCCTAAAGTCAGTATGTAATCAATAATTGAGAAAATAATCAAAATACCGTTTTGGACACTCCATTAGTGCCTTTATCTGCACCATATATCCCCATTAAACTTGCAAATCCTTCGTTTAACCAAATGTCATCCCACCATTTCATCGTTACCATGTTTCCAAACCACTAAATATGAATAGTAAATGTGTAAACGTATGTCTTAGTGTATCTCAACACGTCAGGATTTTTAAAACCCTTAAAATGTCCTTAAGGGCCAGTTCACACCTGTTCCCAGTTCCCAGTTCCCAGATCCCAGAAACAGTAAAAAAAGTATTCACTCCTGTTTTCCAGATCCCAGTTCCCAGAAAGACTTGGAGCGACACAACTTCTGGGAAAAATTATGAGAAAGCCAGCGAAGAGGCGTCTTTGTGCATATGTCACACGCACTCAGTGCATACATACAGACTTTTTTACATAATAATGTTAGTAATTAATTAAGGATACACACCAGCTGCACAATGTTGGGCCAAGATTCACAAAGCGGGTTATACCCAGGGTATGTCTATTCTGAGTATATTACGGTAATATTACGGTATACCCAGGTTAGACGATAATAAAATTTTATGAAATAATAAAAAACAATTAAAAAAACATAAATTACAGGAATTATTTCTATAAAAAAGTGTTAAACATTTAAATTTGAACTATACAATTGTAAACTTGTATTAAAGTGATAAAAATATTATACAAATATATGTTAAACAAAAAGTATTTTTTAAACAAAAAAACTAAAATGACACAAGATCGCGCGCCGTTTACAAATTTTATTTTTTTGTTTAAAAAATATTTCGTTTAAGAAAAAAATTTTTATTGGTTTTAACACAAGTTTACAATTTTTAATAGAGATTTAAAAGTTTATCATTTTTTATACAAATAATTGCTGTAAATTATGCTTTTTATAACTTTTTTATGTTTTAATCATATGCTATTATTTATTAATGATCTGCTATTATCGAATATACCATAATTTACCTGGGATAGACATACCCCGGGTATACCCTGCTTTATGAATCTCGGCCTTGATTTTTTTGCAAACTTCTTTTGGGCAAGTATTACAACGCTTCACTTCTTTTTTTGTGCTTTCTTTTTAGCTACGAATATTAAGCAAAACATATTGTTTGTATGAATATTAAACATACGAATATTAAGCAAAAAATATGTACATTTTGTTGTTTTTTCAACCAAAACATAGTTAACACAATATTTTTTAACAATTTTGAACGTTTTGAAGTTTTGAAAAGCTTATTTATATTGTCAAAATGTTTTTAAAATATCAATTTACTTTTATATGTTATAAAATCTTATGTATTTTTTTAAAAGAAACTTAATTTTCAGCATTTTTCTTAATAATCTAATTTATCACATTAAAAATTCTTTTTAAAATTTTTTTTGTGTTTTTAGGAATTATTTTGCAATCGTACCAACAATTTTACAACGTTTTGTATGTATGATTTTTGATTACAACGCTCCGCTTCTGTTGTTTTTTCTGTTGTTTAAAGAGTTGGTCGTGCAAAAATTGTTGTTTTTTAATCAAAACTTTGCTAAAACAGGTTTTATTAAACAAATTTAGAAGTTTTACAGTTTTGTATAGTTTAAAAACACTAATTTATATTATAAAAACGATTGTAAAACAAATTTATTCATAAAATTAATAAAATTTTATTTTTAATTAAACTATAATTTTTTTACAATTTCCTTTAATTAGTTAGTTTAGAACATTAAAAAATTTATTTTTATTATTTTTTGTTTTAAACAAGTATTTTGTGTTTATACGTACGATTTTACAAGCGTTATTTGACTAAAACAACTTCCGCGCACGCGAGTTTTTATCCCAGTACACAGTCAAGTGTGAACGGGCCGTTTCTGAAATCTGGGATCTGGAAACTGGGATTAGGTGTTAACGCGTCCTAAAAGAGCAATCTGTCACATAAAGAATTGTCGGTAAACGCCATTTTGTAGGTTCATAACTCCTGAACTACTGGAGATATTTTGTTGAAAAAATTTTTCTGGGCTATTGGGGGAGGGGTAGAGTTTGCACAAAAAATATTAAAATCGAAGACAACAAGTTTGACTTTGCGCGGTATTTTAAACTTTTTGACGTCAATTTTGATTATTTTTAGTTAAAACTTTACCACTGCCTTTAATAGCCTACAAAAATTTTTTCATGAAAATATCTTCAGTGGTTCAGAAGATATGACTTTCCGAAAATGATATTAATTCTGACAATTCTGTACTTGAAAGATTGCTTAATGCGTATAAAAATGTAAATTACAAAATATTTACAATAAATAAATTACAAAATATAATAACTCAAAGAAAGCAGCTATTTTCTACTTTAATTTGATACTTTGGTCGTTTAGATTGGTTTAGTATTTGTTGAGATACTGCGTTTCCCGTACAAAAAACTCGCTAAAAATACAAAGTGACGGCAAAACATATGTTGGGCGAACTTAATCAAATTTCTGCCGTCTTTTGTTGTTTATAATAAAAAATCGCGGGTTTTTGGTGCGGAAAACGCAATATCTCGACAAATACTGCAGCAATCTTAACAATCAAGGTATGAAATTAAAGTAAAAAGTAGTTGATTTCTTTGAGTGAATATTTTGCAATATAAATTTTAATACCCATTGAGCATTCTTTTAAATACGGAATTGCCGAAATGCAGTTTTTGGAGGGTCACATCTTTTGAACCACTGGAGATATTTTGATGAAAAAAAAATTTGTGGGCTATAGGGGGCAGGGTAAACATTTTCACAATAAATAATTTTTCTTAAATTTTGACCATCTTTAGTAAAAACCGAATTAAAATATTGCGCAAACAAATATTTTTTTCGCTATTGTTTATTGTTTTCAAGAACCATATTTTTTTTTATTTTGAAGTTTATATATTGAGGAAGGGTAATGTTTTTTAGTATACCCGATTTAATTTTTTTTTAAATGGTATATGAAGCCTAATACCTTAGACAATTTCCTTTAAGCACTGCCACTTTTCTTCCACTGATAAAGAAAAAGAAAATAGATAATCCCAATCTACATTCATAAAAAAAAAGATTAAGCATTTAATTATCTCCATTTTCATCAAAAGTTGCGTGGGTACCTGCCCACGCAACATTTGATGAAAACTCATCAGCGATACTTTTTTGATACTATTAAAATGGAAGCAAACGGAATTGTGATCAGAAGTAGAAAATCCAGGTAAAATAGAAATATAACTCAACATTTGTTTATCGCTTAGCAAAACTAAGTCAAGTACTAAAAACTAAGTCAAGTCAACTAAGTTATTATGTCTTGTAAGTTGTCTGACCATTTTTCTTCACCCCAATTCATCAAGAAAACTGTTCCACTCATTTTTGGTATTATTACTGTAAATTACTCTAGAACGGCTCCAATCAATTCCGGGAAGATTAAAGTCACCGACGGGAACAATAAAACTGTAAAAATCTTCAGTGATTTCTTACGAAGCTGAAATAAAACTTCGTCTTCTTCTAGAGTAGTTTGTGGTGTTTGCTGAAGACAAATAAATCTAATTTTGGATGCTCTATACTGCAGAAAATTGACTGCAACAACCTCAATATTATCATATTTTTCTGAAATATTGCATTGCACAACGTTATATTCACGTTTGACTAAAACACATACGCCACCTCCAACTAGATTTTTTCTATCACATCTAAATACATCAAAATCATTTGTTTTATATATTATATTTTTAGTAACTGACTCGGTGAACCAAATTGTGTTTATTAATAACATGTCTAATTTACCATACATATTATCATTACCTCTTACTAAACATTCAAACTCTACCAATAATTTTTTAACAATTCTTGTAAAATTTTCGCAAAATTTTCAAATTATTTTTAAGAGAAAGATTGGATCGCACATTTCCTTATTTCGATACCGCGCGCTTAATTTGATCATACAGATAGGGATCACAATTGGGCAGATAGTGAATAGAAATTCGCTGAGTACCAGATCCATCCATCCTCCTTTTCGGGTCCAACTAAGCTTTTTAAGGCTTCACGCTGATTGATGGTTAGTGAAGGTTGAACAGAAATGTCGCCGAACTTGCTATGACCCCTCAGCTGACCACCCACTACCACCAAAAGTTTTCTTACTCGATTGAAAGCAACGCGAATCTTATGAAGTCTTAATGGAAACTTTTTGGATTTTCTACATATCCGGATGACGACTGATAAGGTTTGATAAGATACGTTGTATTTTATGTCAGCAGCGGAATCAGATTCCGGCAGGCCTGAGACTAGCAACATGGTGAAATCGTCCTTAGCGTTTTCTATTATTTTTAACCTAAGATTTAGTTTAAAAATTGTATTTTTGATAATATTTTGACGATACAAAGATAATTGACACGGTCCAGTTTCTCCACCAAAACAGATGGACCCAATTTAAATAGAGACGGCTTGTTTTAGAAGTTTTATGAATACCCGTGAAAATTTTTTACGTTTTTTTTTGCAATTTATATTTTTGTCCAATACTACATAATAAATATGAACTAAGGTTAACTTAACTAAAATTAATGGACAAAAAGGTTTTAGTTCTTATTCAATCTTCAATCTATACACAAAATTGATTATATGTTTCGGTAATTTTCTAATTATATTTTAATTGTTAAAAAATGGCGAATTTTGACGTTGCAGAAGAGCAGAATCTTTTTAGTACTTTTTCTGATTTTGTTTCAGTAGCAAGCAGTGTTTGACAAGGCAGTGTTTTAGGACCATATTTATTTATAATTTACATAAATTACTTATCTGTTTTGGCCGGAAACCAAAATGAAACTTTTTGCGGACGACGCAATGTTTTACCAAGAATGCATAAGATAATGTACGATAGTGTGTTAAAGAGTTGTTCAAATTATAGGTAGATTATTCAACGGTGTAGATTTTTTATCATGTAAAGAAATCTACATGACCTGTGCAATAATCTACATGATAATTTTTTTACGTAATACTGTAGATTATTCTACATCATAACCGCGAATTTGCAAACGAAAAACTGCAAACGTGAAAGAATCTTTTTGATGATGTTTTTCATGTAATATTGTCAAATATTTAACGGTTTTTTGTTAAATCCCACGTATAAATTATTTTACATCTTAAATTATAAAGATTTCGAATAATATAAATTATTTGCTGTATATATTTTTCGTTTACATTTTTTTACTTTGCAAACTTTGAACTGCAAAAAACTGTGAAAGTAAAATACTCAGATGAGGTTTTTTCCATGTAATGTTGATTTTATACGTTAAAACGTGGAATATTTTGACTAATTTGAATTATTCGAAAGCGTAGTATGTTAAAAAACTTTATCTAGGACACTTTATTTTGCGTTCAGAAATTTTTATTTCTGCATGATAAAAAATCTACACTGAGGAATAGTCTATCTAAAATTTGAACAACTGTTTAACACACAGTCGGACATTCTCCACTCTTATGCATTCTTGTTTTTACTTTGAATATCCTTGACCACAAGAAAAAAAATCTTTCTGGGGCCAGTTCACTAAACGTGTCTGTATAAAGAATTTTTGTCTTAAACTTAACTCTTGATAAGGCTTTCATTTAAATTTTTTTCTTGAAAAAATTTTTGGAATTATTTCCTTAAAGTGGATAAATCAATATTTTATAAATTTAACGCACATTTATTTTCAATACAAGCTATTAGAACATTAACTATTAGTTAGGGGTTTTGTTAACCCTTAATTAGGGGTTAATGTCTTGTTAGCTTGTCTTTAAAACGAATGACTTATAAGTTTATTTAAATATCAATTTACCGATTTAATTAAAGAATACCAATGTTTTTTTTTTGGAAAAAATAAATATTAAAATATTATAAAGACTTTTAAACAACGTGCTAAAATAGCACCTTGTTCTTAGACATTTAGTGGACCGCTCCCTGCTGTATCCAAGCAGGTTTTGTGAATGGGCTAGTAATTGGCAACTTAAAGTTGCAAAAGAAAAATGTTTTTTATTACTCTCTAAAACATCTTACTGGTTTTGACTTTGCGAATTGCATGCTCTAACAGTAAAAATCTCGCATATCGTCAACCAAAACGGTTTTTTACTGGCATACCAGTAAAAAAATACTGGTTGCGTCAGTAACCAGTAAAAAAAAACTTAAAGAGTGTTTCAGTTACTGGTTACCGATGAAACCAGCAATTTTTTTTTACTGGTTACTGACGCAACCAGTATATTCTTACTGATATGCCAGTAAAAAACCGTTTTGGTTGACGATGGACGAGATTTTTACTGTTAGAGCATGCAATTCGCAAAGTCAAAACCAGTAAGATGTTTTAGAGAGTAGGGAAAACATTATCATTATACACATTATTATGGAATAAAATATAGAATAGCATAGTTTATTTCACACATACATACAAAATGACAATAAATACATGGTCAAATAAAAGACTAAACAAACAAAAAGACTGGATAAGAAATAATAATAATGTTGCACATGTATGAAAATACTACTAATATGCAACATACAAATTCACAATAAAATATTCTTAATTTGCAAAATGCATATCTAACTTTTGTTTAAATATCTGTAAA
Organism: Microlaimidae sp. YZB2_3; assembly: GCA_030248175.1. NCBI lineage: Eukaryota > Metazoa > Nematoda > Chromadorea > Desmodorida > Microlaimidae > Microlaimidae sp. YZB2_3. Next base: position 10,874 of record JASAMX010012388.1, read on the forward strand.
GAATTTTGCGAAACGACGTTATATGGCAAGCTATTTCAGGAATTTACAACGCGATTTGAAAAAAAGTATTTGAAAATATCCATTCGAACTTTCTCCTTATTAAGTTTAAAACCGTTTCCCCTTGTATGCAAATTAGTAGAAAAACTAAAAAATGAATTTTTATTAAACACTGTTATCATTAAGGAAAACACATGTTAGATTCTAAGTATAAACTTAATAATAATAAAATAAACTCGGCAGTCGTTGCAAATGAATTCGGTATAGAATTTTTTTAAAATCATAAATTTTTTTAATATTGTGCTAATATCTGCAAAAGTTTTGGATAGATTTTGCTTTTTCTTTAGAGTTTTTTAAACCAGAGATATGTCCGTGTTTTTAAAAGCTTATAATATATTTGTAATATAAATATTTATAATATATTCGCCCTTTGGTGGAAATTTTAATTCTTTGGTGAAAATTTCAATTTTAATCCTATAGATGATCTCAAATCTTAGAAAGTACATGTATATATATATATATATATATATATCGTTGAGCGAGTTCAAAAGTATTTTAACAGAGCGTTTATGAAAGATGCTCTTCTCCTATTGTAAATTATGAAACAAGACTTGCGGAGTTAGGCCTTAAACACTTAGATCTAGACGACTAAAAACTGATTTAATTTTATATTTTAAATTGCAAAATGGATTGATAGATATTAACTATAGAAAATTTTTACAATCATGCGAAAACACTCGCACAAAAAAAAACAATTTTAAACCTAAAACTCCGCAAGTGCGACTTGATGTTAACAAATATTTTTATAGCTTCCGCATTGTAAATTTGTGGAACAGTGTGCCTTATGATATTGTCTGCTCAAACTCATTATATATTTTTAAAAAGAACCTAAAAAATAACATTTTGTAAACACTAACTATAGTTAGAGATTTGTTACAGGGACATTTAAAACGTATCAAAGCAAGAAACACAAAGGATTAAAATTAACTATAGTTGTTAGTAGTTTTTTTTTTGTTCTATTGTATTGTATGTTTATTTTGTCTACGACTGAAACATACATAAGCAATAGACACATTGCACTCATTTTTTATGCAGCAAGAAGACATTCGGGTATTCTGTTGATGTTTTACTCGGTTTCCTTTGCAACCAATATATATGTATATATATATATATATATTTCCTTTGCAACCATTATATATATATATATATATATATATATATTATATAATGGCTAGAATTATACATTATATGTATATATGGTTAGAATTATATAAAATATATATATAATTCTAACCAAATATTTTTTTAACTTAAACGCATGACACTTTTTCAATCGTGGGTTAATATTAAATATTATGTTTAAATCTAAATATATTTGTGCTATTGACAGAAAAACAAGCAGACAAAAATAAAAAGTTTTTATAATCTGAGTTATTCTCTCTCAAAAACAACTGTTTTTCTCAATGCCAGTACTCAATGAGATTTAGGGTTGATGGAGCCTTGGGAACTTGGAGCTGGAACTTGGAGCCAAAAATAGGGAACTTGGAGCCTTAAGTGAGGAATTTGGAGTCGTAAGTAGGGAACTTGAAGCCGAAAATAAAAATCCCTAAAACGTTTACCTAAGCCTAAGCAAAACCTAATTCTAACCCCAAACCAATTTTTTCTTAAAGGCTCCAAATTCCCATTGCTCGTGGCTCCAAGTTCCAAAAAATTTTTCATGGCTCCAAGTTCCATGCTTGTGGCTCTAAAGACCCTGTACCCTCAATGAAATAACTTAAATGTTGTCTATATTCGTTAAAAAAACTAATTTTAATAATAAAACAATTAAAATTTCAAAAGTCGACTAAAAATAAAAGTAAAAGTAAAGTTTAAATATTGACTCAAAGTGATCAAAAATTTGTTAATTTAGGCCAAAATTTTTCCTTTAACCTGGACTATATTATTAAATTAAAATATATATATAAATATATACTATATTATTAAAATAAATATTTTCTATTAACAAGAATGCATAAGAGAAGAGAATATCCAACTGTGTGTTAAACAATTGTTCTAATTATTTATAGATTATTCCAGATTTCTCATTATAAAAACGACCTTCTGACGACAACGACCTGTTAACCTGGGGTCCCAGGCTGAAGGTTTAATCGGACTTGAGGTTAATTTGAGATAAGCGATTGTCCGTCAACACACAGTAAACATATAAGCAGTATGTATCGCTTAACGGATTTAATTTGGGATCAAGATTTAATCTTAGATTAAATTGTCATTAATTCACGTGCATATCCACTAAATTCGCTAATTTAATAATTTAATAAAGTATTTGCGGCAGTATCTAGGCAGTGTTTTTTATAAGAGTAGAGAATGATCGATTGTCTGTTAAACAATTGTTCTAATTATATATTAAGGAATACACATGCCGATTGTTTATCATGTAGAAATATAAAGTGGTGAACACAAAAATCTCAGATGAAATTTTTGTGCTGTTGAATAATCTAAATTATAGAAAACTGGATCTCCCACTTGCAATTTGGTTTTCGTCATTTTCGAAGTACTATCGATGCCATTGCTCTTCTTGAAAAGTACATTCTTGACGGTTTTGAGCTATGTCGATTTAATGCAAAAACAACAAAAGTGGCTGCTGTTTTTTTTGATGTGTCAAAAACATTTGACACTGTTCCTCATAATCGTCTGTTACTATGCCTTCAGGAACAGCTCAACTTACCACCAGTACTTCTTAACTGGATTCAATCATATTTGAAAAATCGAAAATACCAAGTTAAAGTTGAAAATGAACTATCAGAAGAAAGACCAGTTTTATCAGGTGTTCCACAAGGTTCAAAACTTGGCCCATTACTTTTTATCGCCTACATAAATTCCATAACAAATTTGCAACTTTCATCATCAACTAAAATGATTTTATTTGCAGACGATCTTGTAATTTGCAAACCAATGCTAACTGAAAACTGTGAACAAAATTTAAACAACGATATTCATTTAATTTATAATCACTTTCAGGAGTTGTTCCTTAATCTTAACCCACAAAAGACAAAATTTTTGCAATTCAACTTGGATAGGAGACCTCAAACTTCTTTAATGCTTAAAATTAATAACACTGATATACAGAGAGTTACCAGTCACCCTTATCTTGGAGTAATTTTTGATGAAAAACTGAATTGGGGAGTCCATATTAGCAAGAAAGCAGCAAATCTCAAGAGGTCAGTTTCTGCGCTAAATTCAATTTATGGTAAAAACTTTAATGCGGAGAGTCTTTTAAAAATCTATAAACAACAACTCTTTCCTGCCTTTACTTATGCTTTATCAATATATTATCCACAGCAAGCTAAATATCGCTTTATTCTTGAAAAAACTCAACGATTTGCTTTAAGAACAATATTTCGAAACCATCAGGCGGTTTTCGACATTGGCAAGAACCTTTTCAGCTTACACAAGATGCTAATGTACGACGAGCGCAACGTTTGGAACAGCATCAACATATGTACCATTTGCCGTTTGTCCGTTTGGATAGATCTGACTTTTCCAGCATTCGTGAGTCAATCCGTGTATGGAATTCTTTATCAGATGATATTATTGACTTAAGCAAAAACAATTTTTTTAAATATATGAAAAATAGGCGAAACCTGGAGGAAATTGTTGCTCAATTACAACTCTATTATAGCTTTTATAATATATAATATAATATTTAATATTTTCTAAATATAATTTATATAATTTTTATACTTTTTAATAATGTAACTATTATGCGTTTTGTTTTATTGTATCAATAATTTGCAGTTTTTACTAAAGTATTTGAGAGTATTCAAGGTAAAATTTAATTGGGTTTGATAAATATAACTAATTGGGGGTACCGTTTTTAATAAACCCATAAGGTTTATATAAACTCTAAAGGGGTATGTGGTTATATTGCATGTTAAATTATGCCTTCACTACTCCTGCATTATGCAAATATTAATAAAATAAAAATAAATAAAATAAACTTATTTTTCATAATATTCAATTAAATATATTAAAAATTATTTTAATTTTACCATATGAGCCAACTCGTGAGCAATTATAAGATTAACCAGTTGCTTTGTTTTTAAATCATGAATTTCTTCATCATAGAGTAGAAAACTTTCTTTAAAAACCACAAGGCCTGTATTCTCCATGGCTCCATTTTCAAAGTCAGGAAGAGCCACCATATCTATTGAAACTAGTTTTTTTAAATATAACAACATAACCATTAAAAGTTTTTAATTAATATTATTTTGTTGTTCTATATTACAAGTTATAATCCTTATTAAATTATATTTGAGGTATTTTATGATAGCTTGTATCATCGTGATTTACTAGCAAGTTTTTACAACACAAACTAATATATTTCGCAGGACTAAAAAAAATGGGAACTAAATACTTTATTAATATTTTTTTATAAAATAAGTAAAGCGAGAGTAGTTAAGCTGGTTAAACTAAGATAAACCATGCCGCATGATAAATGTCAAAGGTTTGGAAAAAATTAAAAAGAGTCTTGTAGTACTGTGATGAAAATTTCCGACAGGCTGTTAAGTAGATAATTAACTTTTTTTATAATTTAAAGTAGACAGTTAAATAGTTAACAAACTTCAAAAAAGGAAAAAAAAGAAGATAACTACTTTATTTTTAATGTAGTAGCAGGGGGCAATCTGCGGGGGTCGTTTAAAAAATTTTGGCCGAAAAATTAATTTTTTCAATTTCCGCTATTTTTCAAAAACGCACGAAATTGGGTGTCTTACGCAAACACTAATAACTTTTGTTCTAGAGCAGCTTTAAAAAACTATAAACCTCATTGAAAAAACCAACAAAACAGGATTTTACATATTATTTAATTTATTTTTAAATTTTCACATAAAGTTTTTAGAAAATTTTACTTTTCAACCTAATTTTTGGAAATTTTCGAACGTACGTTTTTGTAATTTATGAGCCTAAAATTTTTTTTTTAAAAAAAGGAAAAGGGACATTCCAGTCATAAAAAATCTTCTATAAAGACTTCGGTTTTTGAAACTTTTATAATTTAAATTGAACCCAAGCCCCGTTTGATATTTTTTTTGCCAAAAAAGCAATTTTTTACCTAGTTGCTATCTTTTTTAACAAATTGCTATATTGCTTTTAAACTTAAACATGTAACCAATATAGGTTCAAACTTCACTAATATTTGTTACTTTATACAAATATAACAGTTTTTGTATAAAAAGTTACCTTATTTTTAACCCTAAAATCACCATTTTATCAACAAATGCTAAAAATGCTTGTTTTACTTTCCTTATAAATCGCGAACTATATTATGAATTTAACTAAATATGATTTATATTAATTACAAAACTTAAGTTTTATATATTTTTTATTTTTAAATTTAAAAATTAATATACACCTAATAACTAACTTTTGATGCTTATTACAATAAATATAGCGATTTAAATAATGTTAAAGTAAAATATGCAATTTTTTTCTCGCTGCTAATCGCCAGACCAAACCAGCGGCATTAAAAAATGGCTGGCTCCCCATTCAGAAGAGAAAAAGGCTCCCCTAACACAACAGAAAATAGGCCCAGGCTCAAAAGTTTAGAAGCCAAAAATTGAGTTATATGTTTGTCTGTCTTTTTTAGGCTATATATATACAAATAGAGTTTAAAACTATTATGTAATTAAGTTCATACATGTTATATTTAATTATTAAAAAAAGCATAAATAAATATTGTACTGTAGCATCGTACTGGATCAAAAAAGTAATATAACCAAAAAATAGATACAATATAATTGCAGCCAAAAACTGGCAAATATAGATGCTAAAATTTGTTTTTTTAATTGTACTTTTGCATGCCTGATAATTATTATGCGTATTTAACTAAAATGTTTGAGTTAGTGGTAGGTAATAAAAAATATATGCGACGGTCATAAAAAATAATAATCGTGTTGGTAAGAAAATGCTTTTATTCAGATTAAAAAAATTAAAAAGTATAAAACGAATAAATTTTTTAAATAAAAATAATGTTCCCGCTATAAATATCCTAAGCCAATCAGGTCGCTGTGTTATCAAAAAGTGAGCGCGACACAATGGTCCCGACCCGAGATACGACGGTCCTATGACACGACGGTCCCGGGAGGCAAAAGGTATAACAGGACGGTCCCAGAAATCAGAGGGGATCCAAAACCATGCTCCCAAAAAAATGAGTTTGCAACGATACTGTTGCAACGTTGAGAAAAACAATATTTTGACATCATTAGAAAGCCGTCAAATCAATTTAATTATATCAAATAAAATAGACAAAAAAAAGTTTTATTTAAAGGTGCAGTGCGAAGTAAATTTTTTGTTTTCAATTTTGATAATTTTTGTGAAAACCTTACCCCTGCCCCCAATAGCCAAAAAATCTTTTCAACAAAATATCTCCAGTGGTTTAGTAGTTGACCCCCCAAAACTGGCGTTTTTTTGACAATTCTGTACGTGAAAGATTGCTCAATGAGTATAACGATTAAAGTTACAAAGGATTATGCACTCAAAAAAAGCGGCTACTTTCTACTTTAGTTTAATACCTTGATCGTTAAGAGTGGTGCAGTATTTGTCGAGATATTGCGTCTTCCGTACAAAAAACCCTCGATTTTTTCGCTAAAAACACGAAGTGAAGGAACAAAAGGTTGGGCAAACTTCATAAAATCGCTGCCGTCGTTTGGGGTTTTTAACGAAAAAATGGTGGGTTTTTTGTAAGGAAGACGCATCGCGACAAATACTGCACTAATCCCAACGATCAAGGTATCAAATTAAAGTAGAAAGTAGCCGATTTCTTCGAGTGCATTAATTTGTAACGTAAATCCTTATACCTATTGAGCAATCTCCCACGTACAGGATTGTCGAAAACGACATTTTTCACAACTCCTTAAGCACTGGATATATTTTGTTGAAAAAATTTTGGTGAGCTATTATGGCCAGTGGTAAGGCTTTCACCAAAAATTATTAAAATCGAAGACAAAAAGTTTGACTCTGCACAGCACCTTTAAAGTTTATCTTAAGTTAAACATAATTTGGAATACATTTTTATTCATTCTGTTGTGCTCTTTAAAGTTAAATTTTTGCTTTGATTTAATATTTTAAATTTTGAATAAACAAGCTGAAACGTTTTCAAAGATAATTTTTCCAAAAATATTATGCAGAATGTATTTTTAAGGGACAAATAAATTGTTTTTAAAAATAAATATTTGTATTTCATGTTTGTTTTTTAAAACAAATATTAAAATCTTATCAGCAATACGTAACTGAACGAGAAATAGGAC
>JASAMX010012390.1:0-10573 GCA_030248175.1 Microlaimidae sp. YZB2_3
TATTTTTCAGTTATAATATTATGAAAATATTTATCTTATTGCAGTGGTAATATTCCTAATAGTACTGGTTCCTTTAAATTCTTTTCACAGATAAGTGGTTTATGTTTTTCGGGTGGTTGGTTCAAAAAATTTTAGTGGGTTTTAGTAGTTTTTTTTTCAAAAAAAAACAGACATTTTATTAATTTTGATGTAAAAAGCGTTTTATGAAATTTTTTAAAGTTTTAAAACTAAATCAATTTTTTTCAAGGAAGACACCATTAATTAAAGAAACTATCATAATAAAGGTTTGGATTTTTTGGATTTTTCTTAGGTTTAGGAAAAATAATTTTTTTTTGTTTAATAGTGTCATATAGTTTGTATCATTTTTTTGAGAGGGAGATTTCTGTTTGATTCTGTTAACTAATTAAATAACCCTCACACGCGTTTTTTCCCATGCAGTTTGTGGGTTTTGTTCCATGCTTTTAGAATTTCATACATCATGGACACCAATTAAGCAGAGTGACATTCTTCAAATTCGGGTCTGTATAAACACACCATGGACAAATTCACCATAGGCCCAAATCACCATAAACGTTTTAAAATCACCATAAAGTAATGTAAATTCACCACAAATATAATGAGTTTGCAATATTTACTTTAAATTTTGACACTTGGAAAATAAACTAAATTTTATCATAATAAAATTTAGCTTGATATAGGGCTTTGGTTAGGCTTAAAAAAATTGAAACATTTTTTATGCTTTTATGATTAAAACTAAGCTTTTTTGACAACTTATAGTTTGCAAACGCATTTCTGAATGTTATGGAGAATTTGCACTACGTTATGATGAATTTTACCATGGTGATTTATCACTACTTTTATGGTGATTTTGCTGCACGTCACTGCAAATTCATTTTGGCAGTTACTATTTTTATTATGTCTTAGTAAGGTAAAATTTTTTTGTCAACCTTTGTAAAAAATGCGCAAATTTAAAGTATTTTTAGGCGCAAAATTTGAGCTTTGGTGTCGAAAATTAAAAATTATTAATATTTATCGAGATGATCATGTTTCAGTAATCGTAAAAAATATTTTTAGTCAACCTTAGTTGAAAGTGCAATTCAAGGGTATTTTTAGACTGTGTATTTTAGTTTAGAAATTGAAAATTATTAATATTTAACCAGATAAGCATATCTCAGTAATGAGTAAAAATTTTTTTAAACTTAGTTTAAAATGCATTTTAAAAGAATTTTAGGCGCATTTTAAAAATAAGTATAAATTTAAATTTTGGGTTGGAATTAAAAATAATTAATATCTAACTAGATAAGCATGTCTCAGTATCAGTAGAAAAGTTTTTTTTTTCAAAATCAGTTTAAATGTCTCAATAATTATAAAAAAGTTTTTTTTTCTCTTAATCTTAATTTAAAAAAAAAATTTAAGGGCATTTTTAGTTACTCAATTTGAATTTTGGGTCAAAAATTGAAAATCATTAATATTCATCCAGATCAGCATATCTCAGTAATGGTAAAAAAATTCGTTCAAACTTAGTTTAAAATTCAATTTAATGGTTTTTTAGGTGCGAAATTTGAGCTTTGGTGTCGAAAATTAAAAATTATTGATATTTATCGAGATGATCATGTGTCAGTAATGGAAAAAATATTTTTAATCAACTTTAGTTAAAAGTGCAATTCAAGGGTATTTTTAGACTGTGTATTTTAGTTTAGAAATTGAAAATTAATAATATTTAACCAGATAAGCATATCTCAGTAATGAGTAAAATTTTTTTTCAAACTTAGTTTAAAATGCATTTTAAAAGAATTTTAGGCGCATTTTAAAAGTAAGTATAAATTTAAATTTTGGGTTGGAATTAAAAATAATTAATATCTAAATAGATAAGCATGTTTCAGTATCAGTAGAAAAGTTTTTTTTTAAGTCAGTTTAAATGTCTCAATAATTATAAAAAAGTTTTTTTTCTTATAATCTTAATTTTTAAAAAATTTAAGGGCGTTTTTAGTTACTGAATTTGAATTTTGGGTCAAAAATTAAAAATCATTAATATTCATCCAGATCAGCATATCTCAGTAATGGTAAAAAAATTCGTTCAAACTTAGTTTAAAATTCAATTTATTGGTTTTTTAGGTGCAAAATTTTAATTTTAGAACGGAAATTAAAACTTATTATGTGCATGCCTCAGTAAGGTTAAAAATTTTTTTGTCAACTTTAACTAAAAATGCAATTTAAAGGTATATTTAGACACTGAAATCAAATTTTGGGTCAGATATTTATAATTATTAATATTTAACCAAATGATCATATTTCAGTAATGGTTAAAAATTTTTTTCCTTTAAATTTAGCTCAAAATGCAATTTATGGGTATTTTTAGGCGCAAAATTTGAATTTTTTTTTGTCGGAAATTGAAAATTATTAATATTTAATGAGATGAACATGTCTTAGTAATGGTAAATAAATTTTTGTCAACCTGATTTGAAAGAAAATTTAAAGACTCTTTCATACTCGTCCTTTAAATACTCGTCCTTTGGACAAACACAGCGTCAACATTTCCCTTGGACATCGTCTTTTGGATTTTGTCCAAAGGGCAAAGTGATCATACTTTTTGTCCTTTGGACTTTTCCCTTTGGATTTTCTCCTTTGGACTTTTTCCAAAGAACAAATTTCAAGTAGCATTCATACTTCGTACAAACGACGTTTTGGTTTGTTTAAAGGACGTTTTGGCTTTTCTAAAATTGTCCTGAAAGTTTTGTCAAGTATAAACCAGCCCTAAAGGTGCGGTGCGGAATAAAAATTTTTGTCTTAGCTTTTGATAATTTTTTGTGAAAACCTTACGCCCTATAGCCCATAAAATTTTTTCCAACAATATATCCAGTGATTCAGGAGTTATGACCCCCCGAAAATGGTGAATTTCGACAATTCTGTATGTGAAAGATTACTCAATGGGTATAACGATTTAAGTTTAAAATTATGCGTTCAAAAATGTGGCTACTTTCCACTTAATTTTGATACCTTGATTGTTAAGATTGGTTCAGTATTTCTTGATACATAAGAAATATTTTTACAAGAAACCTGCAATTTTTTCGCTAAAAATACAAAATGACGGCAAAACCATCAAACCACTGCCGTCGTTTGTTTTTTAATCGAAAAAATTGCGGGAAAAATAAAAAAAAATTAAAAGCCTTGTTTTTAAATGGTCATGTCGTTTGTACCGTTTAACATATTTCAATAATGCAAAAAGTCAAAATGTTTCGGGGCACAAGGTAAAATTTTGCCAGAAAGTCATCAGAATTGTAGTCAAAAGTTTAACTATGTACTACATCTTTAAAATGTATTTTTGTATACAAAAATGAAAAGTTTTAAAGTTCTGGAAAAATTTCAAAGTTATCTGCCAGTTGCATTAATACTTTTTTAGTATTTTACTCACCAACTATTTTCATTTTACCCCAATGATAAGGCGCTACTCCTTGATCATGCTATATTATTTTTAGAATGAAATTTTATAATTTTTTGATACTTTTTGTTGCTAAAAATAAGTTAATGCATTCTTTTTTTAAAATCTCTATTGTAAGCATTCATTTATTAAACTCTCCATGCAAGAGGTCTCAAGGTTTGGGGACTTTAGAGCCGAGGCACTTTAGAGCCGGGACTTTAGAGCCGGACCTTGGGACTTTAGAGCCGCAGCAGGGACTTTAGAGCCGAAATGAAAAATGCGTTTGCAAACAATAGTAAAACAATACACAAGTAATATTAAAACATTTACATAACAAATGGAGCTAATTATGCAATGCGATAATCATTATGCGGGATAAATATGCTTCGGGTTTTCTATTGTATATACAGAAGATGACAAGAATAAGGATTTGGCGGGAGAAGAAACTTATTAACTTCCAATTATTAATAAACTTCTAATCTTGAGCAAAAACATGGTTTAGATTCGTGCTTTGATTTGTTTGATAAAAGATTTTTCATGTGAATATAGGGCATGGTTAAGGGTTAAGATTCACGGTTTTTGGTTTTTAAATTGAAACATTTGTTATGATAAATATCAAAGATGTTTTATTTTAGAAAATGTAGCAATACAAATTTAAGACAAAAAACATTATTTTTCCTAAGCCTAAGCGAAACCTACAAATCAAGATAAAAATCTAAATAAAGCTTAAAACTATTGAAATTCCTTTAGTTTACTGCTTAAATAAAAAAATGAAAAAATATTTATTTCGAAAGATTTTATGCCGAAAATATTCTTTCCGGACACCAAAAGGTTTTAAAAGTATTGTAGAAAGCTTTAAAAACTTTTACAACTTAAAATTTGACTAATTTCAGTGATATATTGCATGAAAATAACGTAATTTAACCAACTTTGACAAAATTTGTTCGGCTCTAAAGTCCCTTAATTTTTTATGAATTTTCTGAACGCAAAAGTTACGTTACGGCTCCAAAGTCCCTCCAATACGGCTCTAAAGTCCCACACTGCGGCTCTAAAGACCCTCGGCTCTAAAGCCCCCTCGTTCCGGCTCTAAAGTCCCGTTACCGGTCTCAATTCTCGATTATTGAATTTGGTGTGGCTGGGTCTTTTATTGGATATTACCAAAAATATATAATAAACGAAAAATGAGACACTTAGAAAAAACTGCTTGTAAAAAAGGTCTCATTTAAATGGGACCTAGTCCCATTTAAAAGGGACCTTTCGATTTTGGTCCCATTTAAATGGAATCCTATTTAAATAAGTCCCATTTTAATGGGATCCCATTTAAATGGGATCTCATTTCAGTCGCAGCTAAAACTTATTTTAAAAAATAAGTTTTAGCTGCGCAATAACATATATTTATTTTGTTGCCGATATGTACTTTTTTAATATATCTTTTAATAAAATACATATTATATGTTTAAACTATACGTTTAAAATTTTGCCGACATTGTACATTAATTTTTATAGTTGAAACGGTAAATGTAAATCTATATCGTCAGAGTATATGTTAAGTCCTTTCCTGCTTAAGGTTTGAAAATCATATTCAGTTGGGGCAACAGTACAAACACGGTTTAGAATATTTGTAAAGTAAAAACCAAGAAAAAATTTCGGCCAATATGAGTGGCTTATTGCCTCGATTTTTAAAAAAACTGGGAATGGGAATAATATAAAAAAAATAAAGAGAAGAAGAAGGAGTAGGAGGATTAAATGAAGAATAAGTTGAATGACAATTGGATTTCTAATCTATATTATCCAATAATGATTAAACCATTGTGCCAAAATTTGTCGCTTTGTGGAGCTCTCACCACACCTACCATTAATGTTTTAAGCAGTTCTAAAAACACAGAACAAACTTTATTTTGTTTTTATTTTTTTATCGGGCTGTCTGGTATTTGTTGAGACTGTAGACTTTTTGTTGTTGGAGAAAGGCTTTTTTGGGCAGGTAGAAGTTTTTTTATATATTTTGAAAATTAATTTTTTTGATCAATAAATCAATAACAGGGACCTAAATGAAAGTGACTCTTAAGAAAGTTGAGTTCTTTTTTCTTCATTCCAATGAGCTCACATTATTTTGATCAACTAATTGCGATTAAGTAATATCGATTTTAAAATATGAACGTTAAAATAATATTAAGAATAAAATAAAGAAGAGTAAGAATATGAACATGAATTTCGAAATTTACCCACGTTCTCTAATAATGGTTGGTGCGGCGCCAGGACTAATTTGCTCCTGCTCAGAGAAGGGATTGTAAAAAGTAGGGTAGCAAATTGGCAGGAACGAGTTTTCTCAAATTCCTTGTGATAATAAGCACTTTAGAGCATTTGCGCAACACAACTAATCATCTTAAAAATTTAATTTCAAATAGGAACCTCATTTAAATATTTAAAAAAAAACTCGTGGGACGAAAATAAAATAATCTTTGTTTGAGCAAACAAAAATTATTTTAAGCAATATTCATGGAATTAAATTTTTAATTCCTATTCGAGTTCATATTATTGAAACAATGAAGCGATTTAAATTGTAAAATCTCAAAAAACCATATCAATTTAAAGCAAAAAGGGCGACCGCTATAGACTAGTTCTGGATAAGGGTTTTTAAGTGTAGGAAGAGGGTGCAATGGCAACTAGCGCCAATCATATGTAGTAAAAAAATCGAGAAACAACGAGCGACTAGAAAATTTTATGGTTTCAAATATTTCAAATATATATTAGTTCGAAACCTTGATCCCTTAAAATTTCTTAAATAATTTTTAATATTGCAAAATCAAAATCACAAAATTCAACTTTATTTTTGCTAATTCGAAATCATTGTTCACAAAATACTTTAGTGATTATTTACTATTTTGATGTTTATTCAAAAATTATATTAAAGTACTTCAACATGATTAAACATATCATCGTGTAGCAATTTTAATTTATATAGGATAGCAATTTAACTAACTAAAGTATTTAAGAAAACTACAAATTTTTCAAATTTTATTTTTTTTGTACCCGCTTTCGTACAGTAAACTACGATTATTCACAACTAGTCTATAAATTCTTTTAATAAAATAGTTTTTACGAACGAAAAATACGTGTTTTACTGATAATATTAAAACTGTTAAAAATTTATATGGGTAACAAAATTAGGTTTTTTTTAAATTTGATTAATAAAAAGTGGTAGACTAGCCTTGAGATATGCTCTAAAAATGCAGCAGAAATAAGAGCCAATTTTTCTCCGGGCGTATGTTTAGACAGCAAAGATATGGACATTGTGTGAACCATTGGAAATTTGCATTTGATTTGGGCAGCTGCTGACTGAATAAAATTTCTACCATATGCTGATGATTTTTATATACATTGAAAAAAATACACAGTTAAGTTGCATTTTTTAAGACTTATGAAATGTCAATTGAAAAATTCATACTCACAACAATCGCGAGCGCGGAATTGCGAGTTTTTCAAGTTTATAGTTGTTTCTTACACATCCAAATATAACCTTCTAATTGAAAAAGTGACGATTGTGCGCTTTTCAAAGATCGTCGTGAGTATGATTTTTAGAATTGACATTTAATCAGACTAAAACAAAACAAAAGTGCTGTGTAATTTTTTCAACGTATATACAAGTCATTATCATATGATAGATATTTTTTTAGTCGGCAGCTGCCCAAACCAAATGCGAATTTCCTATTCCAAACCAAACTAAATTCTACATAATGTCCATTTTATTCTAGTCCACATCTTTTCTGTTTAAACATAGTCCCAAAGAAAAATCGCCCCTTTTTCCTGTTCTATTTTTTGAGCATTTTTCAGGTCTAGTACTATTGTTTTCACGAATAAATGAATAAGATAATAATTATGACTTTGATATTAATTGTATTTTAGAGTTTTTTTATTAAATAAATATAGTTTCAACGCTTTTTATACACTTAAATCAAATTTAAGGCAATTCGAAAACTACTTGAATTTTAGAAAATTAAGAAAACTGACATTTTTAACGACTAAAATTATTTAATGTTTAAATATAACTACAAAAAACCTTCCACAGAGCAAAACATATATGACGTTTTTTAAAACAATTTAAATGCTTTCGTTTGAAATTTTTTATATAAATTAAATTGTGTAAATTTTTTGTTTGTATCTATATGTCTATTATATTTATAATATTTTGATAACTCCCGTGGTGTTGATATTTTGAATATATGACAATTAATAAATGCATGTTATAAAGTATACGTCAAATCGTGATGCTGCAACGTACCATGAAAATACTGAGTACAGGAGATTACAGCGTCAGGTTTTTATCGAAGTTTATTAAGTCTAACGAGAAAAAAAGGCATAATTGTTTACATTCTTTTCCCTCAAAATCTTGCTTTATTTATTTCCATTTATAAATCCCATTTCTATACATTACAATATTAGGACTTAAAGTACACATTAAATACGCATTACATAAAATTACATCTGGACGTTGTTTTTTAGGAGTTAATAATGTGAAAATTACTTTTTTTCGCCGTAAACTAAACGATAAACTTTTTAGCGCTTGCATAATATAATGAAGAATAGGGTTTAAAGGGAAAGTTTGTTAACCCTCCGGATTAAACGTTTAATGCTTATTGGATTAGCTGGTTGTTAGTTGTAGGAACTAACGACTTTTATAAGTTGGTTTATTTATTAACTTATATACGTTAGTTTCTTTATTAAAGTGTTTCTTGTTAATTAGTTTGACTGCAATTTTTATATTTGTATGTATCAGTTTGTGTTATGATTGTCTTTTTTCGAAAACAACATCGTTTTTAAATATAATGCAAACTATTCGAAATACAATTTAGACAAATATGTTATGAAAAAAATACACTTTTAAATAAAATAAATCTATTTTTTAAAGAAAATCTGTATTTTTAATATCCTTTTTTTCTTACGTCTTTTACTATCTTTTTTTTTCTAATTTTATATGCAATTTCTTTGTAATAACTTATAAAAAAGAACTGAAATATCTTTGAATGTCTAATAAATAACTTTATTCTTTAAAATCAATTTTAACCTTTGTACCGTTTTTTTTAAATATTTTTTTATTGTTTGTTGTGGGTTTTTTGTATAATAGAAATATTTAAAAAGCACTACCAATTTATCAATAATTATTACTAAGTTAGTACGGCTAAATTAAATATTGTAAAGTTTTACAAAGACTATAAGAAGACTAATTAAATTAACGCGATCAAAAATGCGAGATTTTCTTTAATTCGATTTTTTACAAAATAAACAAAAATAAACATTTTTGGTTCGAAATTGATTTATTCAATAAATAATTGTTATATTGGGTTTTTTAATCATTAATAGTAAACAAGCTCGAAGTGTTGAGTGGATTCAATAATTCGGCTAATTTATCTATGTCAGTCAGGTTTAAGTTGTCTATATATTATTTCTTAAATTTAATAAGCTTTTTGTATTATTTTAAACGTTTCTATACATTAAATCTTAAAAATGAGTTCGTACCTAAAAAATATAAATTCCTATTTCTTTAGAACCGTGGCATAGTGTCCCACCCTCACACCACTTAACATTTGCAAACAGGCGCAGTGAGAGAGGAATCTCAGAAATGTGGGAGGGCACCAGGAAAATTTATTTTTTTTAAAACGCGAATGGTAGAAAAAGGCAAAAAAAAGATAGAAAACAGAAGAGTAAAAAAATAAAATTTATATAAAAATAGCATAAATGATCAAAAAAGGTCGAAAATGGCATAAATTTTGTTAAAATAGGTTAAAAATTGCAAAAAACTTTGCGAAAATAGGTAAAAATTGGGGAATATTTTTTAGTATTATTTTTCATTTTTGCGAGGGGCAGGCACTCACTAATAAAACCTAGAGAACGTAGAGGGACAGAGAAATCGTGAAACTCTGCACTACTCTGTTTTGGTATAAAAACGCTAGTAATGGGCAGTTCCGGTTCCGGAAGTTTCGGGTTTTAGCTGTTCCGGGCAAAATTTGGAATTTCCATTTCGGTTCCGAATTTTTGGAAAATCGGAAATTGGGTTTTAGTTCCGGTTCCGGTGTTCCGGGGGTTTCGTAGTTTTATAGGCACTTCCGGTTAGAGGTTCCGAATGTTCCGGGCGAATTTGAAATTCCAGTTTCGGTTGTTCCGGATTTTTTAAAAATTTCATTTCCGGTCCCGATTCCGGTGTTTCGGGGGTTCCGAAGTTCCGCCCATCACAAAAAAACACCCCTTTTAAATGACGCGCTTCTAAATGTTATTTATAAATAATCAGGAAAAAGCGCGGAGCGCTCTTTCCTTTTAAATGAACTAAAACACTGTGTGGTTAATATTTGTTGATGGCGTACACTAAAAAACCAAAAACTTTATATAACTTTTTAGCCAACTAAAAATTTATACATTTTGAATGACTGAAAAATACAAAAGTGTCTGTCGTCTCAAAAAGTATACTTTACAAAGATTGGGAAAGTTTGAATGTCGTCGCTTTTCGATATATTTAACCAAAAGATGATAACATGTGCCGAATTTTTTTTCAAACGTTTGGTACTCTTTAAAGTAGTTAGCGGGAGTACTCTTTTAAATAGTTTAAAATATTAAACAAGTTATATTCTGAGTAAATGTTCTTGGAACTTGAATGTTTTTGGGCAATAATCTCCAAAACTTTTTGAAGGGGCACACAATGCACGTTTTTGTTTTTAGTTTTTTTTGAGATTAAAGAAATAAATCATAAACACTATAAAAAGTATGTTAAAATGTTTCGTTGGACAAAAACTCACTTTCGATGTAATGACAATGCTTTAAAAATTCAGTATTTAAAATTCGGCTACGTTCCAAGCCTTCTTCGACTAAACTTGTTTTTTGATGTTTTAAAAAAATTTTTACCTTAATGACATATATATATATATATATATATATATCAAGTTTTACTAAAAGTTAAGAAAATACTCGGATTGCCTGGTATTTTAATGGCTTTTCTTATTTGGGGGGCAAGAAGGAAAAAGACGGCAGAGTATAGACATCTAGGACGCAGCAAAAATGTGTTGGTTTGAGGCAGATAGGAGGCAAGGCAGAGCGATGCAACAAAAAGTATCTCGGAGGCGGGTAGGAGGGAGGAGGCACTGAATCTTACGTTAAAATAAATGCATG
>JASAMX010012391.1:0-14992 GCA_030248175.1 Microlaimidae sp. YZB2_3
CAAAATTAAATGCACACATTTAATTTCAGCAATTCCTAATTTTTTTAAAAACTGATTTTAATTAAGAAAAAAAAACTACTTTCGTACAGTAAACTATTCTGTGACGCAACGCAGTATTGTGAAAAGCTTCAAAATGAGCTATCAAACATAAAAATCCAGCCATACAGTGAAAAGTTACATCGGAAAAACAAAAAAGTGCCGAAATTAAATGCACTACCCTTATATATATATATATATATATATATAAATATTTTAAACAATTGTATTATTACGTTGGTTATAGCAAAAAATATTAAAAATATTTATTAAAAATGTTATTACTTCATTTAATTTTAATTTTTTCTTCTTTTATTATAAACATGACCAAAAACCCTTAATTTTAAAAGGATCAAAAGAAGAAATTTTAAAAACATATTTACTTATTTTATAATTAAACAACCCAACTTCAACTGACGAACAACAAACTAATATTATTGAATATTGACAAATATTATTGACTATTAACGAATATTATTGACTATTGATTCTGATTGCATGAGTAGCGTAGAAATATTACTGAATAGAGTATTAAATAATTAAAATATCTTGTCCTGTAAGTAGAAAGTGTTAAATAAAAATAATTGTGGTTTATGGCTGGCGGCCGCTAAATATTTTTAGGCATTCATTTTAGCAAAAATATGTAATATACCCAAAAATGTGCAACTCCGTATATAAAAAAGTGCGAAAAAAGAGGCCATTATAATGAGCCTCTCCATTTAAACGACACTCTCCACTATAATGGCATAATCATTTTAATTCGGTCACTTAAAATGGAGAGGAAGCTATTATAATAGCCATTCATTGATTTGAATTCCACTTCATATATACTCACAAGTGTAATACTGTCCGTGCCGCAGGAGTTTCTGCGTGTTGAACAGTATCAGGGTTGCCAGGTTTTAAAATAGAAATTCCCCCAAAATCGAAAAAAAATTCCCCTGAATTCCCCCAAAACTTTGTTCAAAAACCAGAAACAACTTTGAAATTTTGAAAATTCCCCCAAGTCGAAAAAACCATTTTTACAGTAAAAAAACTTGGTTTTTTAAACAAAACTGATATTGCCTACATCAACACAACATAATAGCATATACATTATAATCTAGTTATTGCAGAAATTGATATCTCAAATCATTTTGAGCTGATTTTACAGTTTATTTCAATTAAACAAAACCAATTTCATAAAACTTTTATTTGGCACTATAGTCACACAACAAATTAAAGCTATAACAAAAACATTGCAACAAATACATGGTAACAAAAACATTTTACTTTCAATTTCTTTTCTACTTTTCTTAAATTATAGGTAACTGACTCAAATTTGGCCAGCTTAATTTTGGCCACTGAGTTGTTATTCTTAACATGCGCAAAGTTATGATATGAACTGCATATGGCTAAATGGAAAACATAACAATCCATCTACGCCACATGCAGTTTATTCATCATTTTGTGCAAGCATGGATGAAACACGGATAAAAAAAAATTGGTAAATGAAAAAAAAAACACACGGATTAAAAACACATTTTCGACCAACAAAAATATCTGTTCTGGACAAAAGTTTTAAATATAAATCTAAATTTTGCATAAACTTTTTAAAAAAAGTTAATTAAAATGTTATTAATGTAAACATTTTAAAGCCATTGTTAACCATTTTTTACGGTTAACATTTTAATAATCTTAATCGTAAAAAAGTGAAGTATAAAAACTTTTCAGGCAAAGTATTTTTATCTATATCTATGTGATGACGTCCATACAGGCTTTGTCGTAACAAAACGAAGTTTTTAATTGTTGAACACGTGGCGGTTTAGTTTTTAAAGTTAAAGTTATGCGATTTAAGAAAATTTTTCTAAAGTTAAAATCCTTCAGGCTGAAATTCAGGGCGTAACCGCTCGCCGTCAGAAAGATATAAAGAATGAACGCTTGAGAATAAAAAAAATAAAAAAAGTTTTCAGAGATGATGTAACCAATTATTATTAAGTTGCGTCAGGTGTTTCTTTCCACGGGATATTTGCTGGAAGAACGAGTGGGTACTTTACCACCTAGTTAATTTCACCCTGATAGCATTCATCTTTAGTTTAAATTTTTTATTTAAACCCTGAAATATCAATAAAGAAAAGATATTCAGCTAATCATTTACACGTTAATAAATCAAAAACCGCAATTGTTTAAAAAATATTGTGAAATATCCGTCAATCACGAAATAGAACATTCGAGAAAATTTTGGAAAAAATTATGTAAAGTATAGCAGACAATGCATTAAACATTAGGCGTTGTGATTTTTATTTCCAATTTTTTTCACTAGAGTTTTTGTTTTTATTAAAAGCACGACAAGCACCCGGGCGTGCATTACTAATCGGATTTCATGAAAACAGCTGCTTTAAACAACCAACACACACATTCATTATTAATTATTCACTTTCAATTATACGTATATTTTAGGTGTATTTTTTAAAATTATATGCTCGACGGGTTAATGTATTATAATTGTGTAAGGTGCTCAATTTTTTAAACTATGATATGTGATACTCTGGTTTTTAAATTTCTTTTTTAGTTTTTCAATGTTTTTGGTGTCTTTAAGGCACTAAAGCGTTAAATAAAGGTCGAAGTTCGGAGGTGTCGGGTCATTTTTTATGGCTATTCTGGGTTCAAAAATACATAACTCAGTGGCTTTTTATTTGTATTATTGGCAGCGTTTTTGAATTTCTAACCAGTAAATTAGGTTGCGTCGCTTAGATCAGCGGCTTTTTGAGCTTTTTTAAAATCAATATTCATTATGTGCATAACGCCTCCACCCAATTTTTGACTTAAAATTAGTTTGACGGCGCGAATAGACTTTTAAACTCTGCATACGATCAATTCTGAGTACCAGAAACAATAACAAAGAAAAAAGACATATATCAATCGTAAAATTTTGTAACTTATAACTAATATTAATTGACTAGCCTATTCTATTGTTTTTTTATTTGTTTATATTATGCATATTCTTAAAGGAGTGTTTTCACTAATTCAATTTCTATATCGCCTGAAACAAGCTGCTCTTTAAAAGGAGCATTATCATGAATCTATTACGTTTTGTAATATTGATTGAATCTGGAAGGATTGGGCTAAACTTAAAAATATTTTTGGCGCCAAGAAGGCATAATATTAAGTTTGAAGTAGATTGATTTTGTAAGAAATAGTAACCCATTACGGGCAATTAAGAATTTGATTTGTGAAAGTGTTCTTTTAAAAAAGGCGCGTTTTTATTTGGGGCGCAGTGATTTATAAAAAACTTATATTGATGATTTATTGTTTGTTTCTAAAAGCTGATTATAATGTCGCTACAAATTTATAATTTTACTAAAGTTTTCCGTGTACACCACGCAATAGGACGTAAATGAATACAAGTACAAGGTTTTGCACCACGTTTTCAGTGCTTATAGTTTTGTATTAATTTAAACCTTATGTTCCAAATTAATGTAATAAGTTAAAATTTGATATTGTTGAAACATATTTAAAACCGTTTTTTCCATGAAATATAAATCAGATTTAGCTTTTATAAATTTCCAACTTTATAAAGGCTTCATATGCTTTTCTTGTGATGTTTTATTAGTCTATAAAGCCATTTTAGTAACGTTTGGCGTGAGCTGATTATTTATTCAATTGATCATAATAAATAAATAGTAATTTTTAAATTTAATGAAACGTTGTAGTGCCAAGTTGAAATTGTTTGAATAATGTTACAGTTATAAATAATTAACATGGTCAAACACAAACTAAAAGTGAAGTGTGCTACCGACTTAGGCCAAAATCGGCGTTAAATAAAATTTTTGACAAGGTTAAAACTAATTTTGCATCGGCAACAAAAAACCCAAGCCAATTTGGCTTCCAATCTTGGTTTAATTTTAACAACGTACAAACGGCTAAAAGTCAATTTATTTCGCAGCGACTCAAAGCTAAATTTGACACGATTCCTTAACTTACAAGCGTAGAGAAAATACCAAAACATTACGTAGAAAACTAATAGTTCTTTTAGAAAATATTATGAAATCTTAACATATTTTAAGAAACAGAATTTATTGTTTTCTTGTTCTTTATGATTTTTTAAGGTTTACTATTTTTACTGCAAACAATTAATCTCATTTGGAATCATTTATGCTTTGTGTTAAGCTCAGTTTAAAAAGGACAAAATCCAAAAAATCGGTTTCAAAGAGGTGCGTTTTTATGGATTTTTCTTTTTTAGGAATTTTTCCTTTCCTTTTTCTTTTGATCTTTAAATTCTAGCCTTTTTGGCCTTATGATTTTAAGAATTGTAAACAAGAAATCTTTTTTAAAGCACTCAAAATTAAAATTTTAGCATTTAAAGTTAAAGCTTTTAAATTTTTGTAATGAAGGATTACAAGGGAATTTCTAATGTAATATCATTTGTAATACATTTATGTTTTGCGTTAAGCTCAGTTTATGCGTCCAAACCTTAAAAGGACCCAATCCAAAATATTGGTTTCAAAGAAGTGTTTTTTTGGATCTTTCCTTTGGTTTTTGGCAGCCCCTTTGGCCTTATAATTTAAAGTATTATATAAACGTTCTTTAAACAAACAAAACTTTTTAAAGCACTTTAAAATGAAATTTTAGCTTTTAAATTTTTTAATGAAGAATTACGAAAGAAATCCTAATGTACAGAAAGGTCTCGAAGAGCATAAGGTGCGATAAAAACGGACATCAAATAATACTCAAAAATTTTTTAAAAATTTTTTGAGCAAGAAACATATGAATAGGTAAGTTATAATACAAAAATTAAATGCATCACAGAATAAAATGAATAATAATTTATCAATCCATTCGTAAACCGTACATCTCCAGCAATTTATCTCTTTTATTTTACCATTCAAAAACATAAAATGTAGAAGTTTTTAGGATAAACCGTATTAGAACAATTGGTAGTAGAGACGTACATA
This sequence comes from Microlaimidae sp. YZB2_3, assembly GCA_030248175.1. NCBI lineage: Eukaryota > Metazoa > Nematoda > Chromadorea > Desmodorida > Microlaimidae > Microlaimidae sp. YZB2_3. The sequence goes on from JASAMX010012391.1 coordinate 4,968, forward strand.
CGTTTTATTATGGGTTCATAAATTATTATTCAGTTTATTTTATGGTCATTCAATGTTTGTATTATAGTTTACCCTTTCATGTTTTTTTATTGTTTAAAAATTACTTCTCGTAAGAATTTTTCCCGCATTTTTGGTGTTTGTTTTTATCCTGTCTCTATTTACCAATATAATTATATACAAAATACTCTTCGGGACCATTCTGCCTATTTTAATTCTTGTTGTATTTTGGAAGTAGTATATTCGTATCAATCCTTTGACGTCAGACGTATTGTAAGCTCGAATTTTACACATGCTAAAAATTAGAAATGTTTAAACTCACACATTTTACCTTTTTGCTACAATGTAAAAATATAAAAATTAAATTCTAAGATGATAATTACTAAAAACTTAACGTTATTTTGAATTTTTCTTGAAAATTGCTTAATTTTTATTAAAATCAAATATTTAAACATAAAACATATTTTTTTCTAAAAATAATCTTAATATTTAATGAAATTGGTCGTATTCTTTCAATACACAAGAACTTGAATATAAACCGCTTATTATTGTGGCATAAACATAAACAATTTACGTTATTGCTAGTTTAAATGCCACCCTAATGAAATGAACATATGGCAAATGCACTGGCTTAACATCGCTAATTATATAGAAAAGCGTTCCAGAACTTACTTTGAACTACCTTTGGCTGGTTAAGCCAATTATAATGGCCGTTTTTCATACTACGAATCACTTTATCACCATTTTATAGCCATTTTTATTGTTTCTTCAATTATATTGCAGAAACAAAAACACCGCATGGTTATCACGGAATAGGCTTTTAAAACACTCCGCTGACTTACGAATCTGTTTTTTTTTTACTTTTTATAATGTTATAAATTATTTTTTATTTCGAAATAATAATATTATTGTAGTTAAACCCACTTCGTATATTTTCGTTTCGTGCAAATTTTTTTTCTTAAGATAGTAGGTACGGAGTAAGTAACAGTGTCCGTCCACTCTCATCTTTTAACATTTTATAAAAGAGTGCCTCGTAAGATAGTTTTTATGAATAATCTTCCACTAAAAAGAATTATTATGTCACATTAGGCATCCAGTGGGTTATATTATTTATTAAATTTGTAAATAAGATTAAAAATTTTACCAAAAAGTTTGGTTTGTGTCAAAACCCGAAATTAACGTTTTTTCGCGTTTCAAAATTTAACGCACCACTTTAAACTTTTTTTGAGAGTATAATTAAAAAATCTTGTGATTTTGCAATTGCTTTATTCCTGCTGACAAATATTTTTAAATATAATTTTCGTTTTTTAAAAACTGTACACGTTGTTTTCCATGTAGTTCACGAAGTGGAATAAGTGTTTGGATTAATCAGGACTATTGATAGTAACCCTAAAAACACCAAACAACGTCTTTTAGGCTTCCATAACCCTACTGCTTAGGTAATGCTTAAGTAGTAGATGTTTTGTCTATACACTTTTTTTAATGTTATATTTAATGTTTTTAAATACTTTATTTTTTTAATTCCCCTTGCGTTTTTTTCGTGGTTGACTGGATCCGTCTTAGTTTTTAAGTAACAATACTAAGAATTAAAATTAGGGATCGACCGGGGCCCCGGCCCCGGCCCCGGCTTGCCCCGGCACTTTTTTTCCACCCCGGCCCCGGCCCCGGCCCCGGCCCCGGCATCAGCAAAAATTCTGCCCCGGTCGATCACTAATTAAAACCAATGGCATTTTCAGTTCATATTCATTCACAGCGGCGTCAATCAAAGCAGGCCACTCTTGAAGTTATGTTTATCGAAAATATTTTTGAAGAGATAAAAAAGAAACATTATTTTTAAAACTGACTTAATTGTTATAATCTCAAATACTACAAATAAAGATTTAAAATATTAAAATATATTCAGTATAATCCTTAAATTCTCTTTTCAAAAGCCGAATACCTATCTTATAATTTTCTATTTTTACCTTTCAACTAAATAAGCGTATTATGTCCGGTGATTACTAGAGGGCCTAATTATCCACACCGACATATATAAGCAATATACCATCGCTGTTTTATCTGGAATATGAAAAATATTAAATTTTTCACGTCATTGTATCTGTTGAAGTTGTTTCAAACATGTTAAAATTTTACCAAATTAAAAATGTAAAATCATAAAGACCTTTTGTTATAAATATATTTTCAATGTTATTTCCATCTTTCAATATTTTGGGTTATTTTTAGTCAATGATTTAGTAGTTATTTACGTCACAGGTCGGCTCGGACTAATTGAAACCACTGCTGGGACAGATTTAATTCGCCTGGTCACTCTTTTGCTATCGGATACCTTCTGTCCCACCATTCCGGTTCTTGTCGCCCGTTGATACTTAAGAGTTAAAAAAAACTGAATAATTCCGCTTTTTTTTAAATTAACACAAAATCAAATTTTTTTTTTCAATAATTTAATTATTTTTATAGAAATAAAAGAGGTGAGTAATGTGTTTTTGTAACAGTGCAATAAATTTATATAATGTGTATATACGAAAAGTTTTTTACCGTGTGTTAGGTCAAAACATTGGCGAACAAAATACAAATTTATCAATAAAAAATTACATTTTTGCGCTGTGCCATAAAACTGCAATTTATAAACAATCCCTTTGGAGATAAAGGTAAATAAAATTTTTTAAATTTCTTTTCATTTTTTAAAGTTTCATGTTCAGCAAGTCTGTATCGAAAATATTGCTATTGTGGATTATATATCTTATTGGGTTTTTATTAAGAATATTTTTTCCCAGTAATATAAAAGTTTAGATTTAGTTTAACGTGATTAAATGCAATTGCTGATATTTTTGGATTTTTGACAAATAAAGAAAGTGATATTTGCATTTGTTTTATCTGGAATATTTTATTCATTATAAATACATTTCAACCTTCTGACCTGATCCCCAAATCTATTAGTGTCTCTCTACACGTTTGTCTTTTAAAACTTCACCATGTTTCTGTACAGCACATTTTTGTACGATATGAATTTTGACTATGTTTAATTGTTAATGTTAAAATAAATTTGCAAACTTAGTCAATTCAGTATGTTTTAAAATATTTTAAAAAAACCTATAAAATGTCAAATGTCCAAAATAATTTTTTTGTAATTATTTAAAGAAATTATGATTCTTTTTTTCTCGATTTCCACGAAATTTCGGGTGAATATTTCATTATTAACTGCGCGGTGCGGTGGCCGGTGTGAAGACACAGGGTTTTCATTTGACCTCTTTATATAAAAGAAGATATAGCTGTCAGCGGGAGGTCCACTAGCTTTCGGCTCAATGCAAAACCCGTGCTAATTGTTATTGACTTTTTGTCAACGGCACGTGCTTTATCCGACCCGCGACTTGAAAGCGTATAGGTAGAGGCTGACGAGCCGGCCAAAACGGTCATTTTTGGTTATTATTTTTTTTTTTGGGATTTTGAAATTTTTTTAATTTTATCTTATACATCAACGTTATCAACAAGAAAAGCTTACAATCACTACAGTAAAATTTTAATGATTTTGGAGTGAATACAATGACTTTTTCTATCTGGAGCTTACAGCTGTATTTTTTTTAAAAATTAATTGTTCTGCGGGCATGAAGTATTTTTATTTTAACGTTTTGAAACAAAACAATGTGTTTCAATGTTAAGAACAAGCCACCATATTATTATTACATTGTCAATACTGTTAATTCCACCAAAGCGAGGTAACTGTAATCAAAGAGTTTAAGCATTTTAATATAATTATGCTCAAAAACTGTGATTTTTTGGTAATTTTGTGTTTATGATGTTTTTACATTTATCGTTTTTACACTTTACTTTGTAATGAATTTTAAAAATTTATTATTAAGGTTTATACTATTATGTATATGTTAGCCAGTTCCTGTTAAACAAGTTTTGAAAAGTATAAATAATTGTTTTATTTCCCATTTTTTTATTTTTTTGGGATTATAAAAATAGTTCCTAAAATAATAACTTATGCAAAAAAATCCTAAAAACAACTAGGGTTTTATTTTTTAGCATGACACGAAGTTACACCCTACTATGAATCTTTTTACTTATGTTTGATTACAGGTTTTTTATCTTAACCATGGTTCAGCAATTAGATTCCATAAACGTATCAATTCTCTCTTGCGTGATCTCATAGATTTTAGTAGGTAGCATCAGTGACAGATTTAATACTGAGCTCTTTGTCTTATTAAATTTTTATTTTTTAGCATTTGTATTTATGTTAAATTGAAAGGACTTCACTATCACGATCAATAATTATAACTCGCTGTGTTTTGACCCTTAGAAATCAAAAGACATTTTCAAGAAGGAATAACAAAATTTCATATCGAATAGGAACTGAACAGAATAAATATTCTAGATTTATAAATACTCAATTAGAAGTATTTATTTTGACTTATTTAACCGATAGCGTCTTAACTTGTTTACTATGGAAATTTCATCGAAATTTATTTACTTCATTCCTTTGTATAATATTAAGCAGTTATTTTCTAAATTCAATTCTCATTTTTGCGCTTGTTTTTTGGATTGTAAAAATTGTTTATCAAGATTTTAAAAGTAAAAGAGGGCAAACTGATTTTTAAAGTGGTAAATTTCTTGAAAGGAGTTGAGTCTATAGACAAAATGGTCTACACTATAGAACGGTCTCGGTCTCGGTTTGCAGTTTTTCCTGTTTATGATTCTATTTTTCTTATCTCTATAGTCTATAATTTGAAAAATTACTAAAAATTAAATTATATAGTACTCTTTTGGTAGCATTACACCTATAGTTGAAAAAATAATTTAAATTTATGTTTATTGTTCTTTCAGGGTTTAAGTTTCTAACTGTAACTAAAACTTTGACAAACTCTCATTTTTTCAAATGAACTTTTAACGAAAAATGTTATATTTTTTGAAGTTAAAAAGCAATACTTGTCATACATGTAATAAAACCTATGATCATTTATAAGCATAATTATATTTCGGATTAACAATTTTAGAAAATTTCTTACTTTTATGTGGAGTTGTCTATGGTTGTTTTATTATGGTTTTTGTTATGGTTAAAATACGAGTAAATTTTTATGGTTACACATTTTGTTGTACTTGTAGCAGCATGCAAATGGCTGTACTCGAATATAGCGCGTTAATCGCCTTTTTATGTTTTAAAAAAGACGTTAAACTGTAGATGAAAAAATATTGTCTATAAATAAAGTGCAATTCCACTATTTGGTCGATACGTTTTGAATCTTATCTCACACGAAGATTTTTTAAAATTCCTAAATATTATTACGTGAGTTCCTTTTTTTTTGTTAAAAGCGAGGCTGGTGAAAAAAACCATTGTTTTGTCTTATTATCTTTTACCACACCTGCTAAAAATACAAATAACAAATTTTCTATAGAAATATATTATGATTTGTTTTGCTTGGTGTTATTTAATTTTAAGCTAACAGTTTAAACGCTATTTTTTTCACTTAAACTGTTTATTCGCTACCAAACATATTTTCGAGTAAATTCAAAGAGTTTTATAATTCAGTATGTTTTCTTGTGAAATTTAAAAATTTTAAAGTTTTGGCGAAAAAACATGCTCATTCACACTAACACTTTTTTAACAAAAATTATTAGTCATAGTTATTTAGTCGGTTATCAGTTTATTCTTGTTTTGATTAATAATGTGTAAAATTATTCTTTTTATAAATTTTATACCTTAAATCAGAAATATTCGCTTAAACTTTAAAAATATACTTGGTTTTAAAACTTCATGATTGAAATGTTTTTTCGTTGCGAACACTGCTCTAATGGTGTATAATTCCGTTATAATTGTTCGAAAGTTTTGTTAAAATAAAAGTCTGGGTTAATTAGAATGTTTTGTAGTTAACATAAAACTTGTTTCAAATTAGATTAAATTTGAAATTCAAATTAGATTTACTTTTATATGAATAGAAATATTTTAAAAAAACTAGTTTAACTAACTAAATTTGAAAAACAAAATTTTTCAGCGTCACTTTTTTTGAATAAAATTTGAAAATTTCCACTTGCTTTTTTTTAAAATCAAAATGCACAAAATGAAACGGGTCAGGTCGGATTTAGGGTCGACTAAGCCGTGAGTTTCCATTGTACGCGGCTCAAAGTTCCCAAAAATTATCGACAGTTCCAAGTTCCCTATTTACGTCTCTAAAGACCCTTTACCGTCGGGTCGGACGAAAAACTGTGGGCCGGGCTGGTTAGGGCCCAGCCGAAAAAAGAAAAAAAAGGTTTGGGGTTAGATTTAGGTTATAGTACAAAATATAGCCTAAACCTACGTATATATACTTAGGCCTAGGAATAAGTTTTAGAGATTTCAAATTTTCGCCTCCCAGTTCCCTACTTCTGGCTCCAATTTTCTCTTTTTTTAAGGTTCAAAGTTTATTTCCAGAAAAAAACATCGTGTGAACATTACAAAGTTGCGAACCAATTACGAATTACCAGTTGCTCCAAGTTCGTGCTTTAAGTGCCAACTCTCGGTCCGAATTTCCTACTTCCGGCTCCAAATTTAATATTTTTGGTTCCAAGTTCAGCTTTAAAGTCATTCGGCTTCAACGACCCTAAATCCTGATAAAAATAAACAAAACGCTAAGACAAGTATAGGAAATACAAATAACTAACGAATTTCACGTATGTTTGATTAAAAAATAAACTATAGAATAAGAATAGAATCAGTTTTAGAAAAACTTTGATAAAAGAGTGAGTCACAAATAATAAGAATACAGTAACCAACTTTAATTTAACCATCTAATCATTGTTTGTTTATTTTGTTCTGATCATTGCTTGTTTATTAAAATTGTGAAATTTATTTTCCTTTTTAAGAATCAGGGAAGAGCGCGGAGCGCTCTTTCCCTTATATTTTTTTTTTTTTTTTTTTCAATAAGTTTATTCCAGCAAACAACACTAAAATTTAAATCACAGTAGAATAATATAAAAAAAGACTAACATAAATCAATACATGCGAGCCAATCACGGTTGACCAGATCATATATTACAGAAACTCAGTTTGCTAGAAAAAGGTTCAAAGGCTTAGATCTAAGCGCTTAAAGGAACCATAAGCATAATCATAGACATTTTTTAAAATTTGCCAGTGAAGGTGCTTTAACTTGTTGTTCAGATAATGCATTCCATTTTGAAACTACTCGATTTGAAAAATAAAATTTTCTACAATTAATACGAGATTTTTCAACCTTAAGTTTATAAGAATGGCCTCTTGTACGATTACAATTTATATTAAAAAACTCATTTGGATTGATATTGGACCTATTGTGAAGAATTTTGTAAGTTTCGCAGAGATCAAACAAATTACGACGATCTTTAAATGGGTTAAGTCACTGCGCGGTTAACCGTTGTTGATGGCGTCATCGAAATCAACAAAACCTTTAATAGTTTTTTAGCCAATTAAAAATCTAAACATTTTACATAACTAAAATATTACCCATATTTTTTTGATATTAAAAACCTAAAAACTTTTGCTAAAGATACCTGAATTTCATACTAATAAGCTCAATTTGCTTAACTTTTTTTTGTTTTTTTTTTTCTAAGTTACGCATTAGGTACTGGGGTACTTGTGTGACACTTTTTTTCCTTACTGAATTACATACTAAGTAACTTCATTCAGTAATACACATTCTCTTGTGGTTATTTTTTTGGTTTAAATTATAATTCCTTACCTTTTTATAAAAATTACTAATTTTCAACGCGAAGAGCGAAAAAATATCCTTACCACCAATTAGCAGCCATATGGCAACAATAAAAATATTTAAAAAAATAAAATAAAATAAATCTTGGGTGACGTGTGAGCGCTGCGGGGTACAATGTTTCAATAGACGGAAATTTATCAAAATCGAAACAGAAAAAAACTCTTTTTTATATGGAATACTATGAAGCTACAATAACTCCAAAAATTAAATGCGAGAAAAGACTAGTCTGGGTAACCTCGTAAAATTGTATGGAACCTGGAAAAACCATTTACAATGGTGTGGTTTTGTTGTTTAAAAATAAACCATCAATCCAGAAAAAATCAAGCACAAAACAAAAGTCCAAATAAAGCTAATTTCCAAAAAAAGTGGTTAAATCAGGTCTAACTAAAAAAATTTAAACAGAGGAAAAACACACTATTTTATATGGTTCTTTCAGGTTCCATACAATTTTACGGAGTTACCCAGACTTAATTTTTGTATAGTATACTGCTTAAAATTACATTGAAGTTTTGGACATGAAAATAATTGTATTCATATCATGAGGAGACCATGACGTTTCTTTTAAAATGAGTAAATTTTTAATGTTTTATATCTTTAATAAATGACATTGAATTCAATGCATTAAAAGGCGGAAATTCTAGCAAAAGACGAAACAAAGTTTAAAAAAAAGCCTTATATTAAATGGAATAGTATAAAGCTACATAAGTCTAAAAACTAAATGCCAGAAAAGACTGAAACAAGTTTCTTTAAAACCAGTAAATTAATAACAGATTTTGTGAAATTTTCAGAAAAACAAGACCGAATAAAAACAATACGTGTAAAAGCTTTAGTTTGCGTTTTTTAACCATAAATAAAAATTAATTCACATAAATTTCTTTCAAAGTGGATTAACTTTTACATGAGTTAGCCAACTGTAAATACGACAGTATTAGTTAAGTCACACGTCGTCAAAATCATACAAAAAAGTATAACTCATGGCTCACAATAACCATGAAAAATTTCTGTCAAAACAAGTTATCGCATTGCGCATTAAATTTTGTAATTTATCATTATTTTCGTATAAAGCAAAACGTACCGCCATATTAACGGCTTTTTAAAATCAAATATCAAGTTTTAAGTCCGAAAAACATTGAAAAATTGAGATTTAATATAAGGCGACTTTTTCTTTAATGTTTCTATTTATTACATAAAACAAATTAGCTGTCAATGTATTTGTTAAATTAAAAGTCGCCTTATATTAAATCTTAATTTTTAAATTTTTTTCGGACTTAAAACTTGATATTTGATTTTAAAAAGCCGTTAATATGGCGGTACGTTTTGCTTTATACGAAAATAATGATAAATTACAAAATTTAATGCGCAATGCGATAACTTGTTTTGACAGAAATTTTTCATGGTTATTGTGACGCATGCGTTATACTTTTTTGTATCGTTTTGACGACATGTGACTTAACTAATACTGTGGTATTTACAGCTGGTTAACTCATGTAAAAGTTAATCCACTTTGAAAGAAATTTATGTGAATTAAGTTTTATTTATGGTTAAAAAACGCAAACTAAAGCTTTTACACGTATTGTTTTTATTCGGTCTTGTTTTTCTGAAAATTTCACAAAATCTGTTATTAATTTACTGGTTTTAAAGAAACTTGTTTCAGTCTTTTCTGGCATTTAGTTTTTAGACTTATGTAGCTTTATACTATTCCATTTAATATAAGGCTTTTTTCCGAAACTTTGTTTCGTCTTTTGCTAGAATTAAAGTAATAAATTACGTTTTTATATACATATAAAACCATACGTTTATAACTTTCACGTTCTAACCTCAAAAATTTAAGACATTTAGAGAGGTTTCTATGGTGCTATGAACCTCGTCCCTTAAATAAATAAAACATAAATTAATTTGAGCGCATTGTTACAATTCAATAATTTTTTAAAAGAATATTTTGCAAAAAAAGTTTAAAATATAATTCGTTGTTTTATTGTTTAATTATATTATAGAACGGAGTTACGGGGTATGAGGGAGTACTGCGCAGTGATAACCGGATATCCACATTTTAAAATAAGACCTTTGGTGTTTTGGGGAAAAAAGGTGCAATAAATTTTTGACGACTCAAAAACTAAACTAAAAAATTAATTCCAAAAAACCAACTGTGTAATCTGTTTACTTTTGGTTAAAAAACAAAAAAAAACAAAACAGAAAGCCACATAATCCTTATTTATTTATTCATCTTTTTTTAACATTCATCATACTTTCTAAACAAATGTCAAAGGCTCATTTTTAGCAATACGTAACTGAACGAAGTAATACCAACAT
>JASAMX010012395.1:0-20695 GCA_030248175.1 Microlaimidae sp. YZB2_3
AAGACAGGGTTGAACTTAGCCCGCTGCTTAACCGCAGTTAGGGATGGCAAAGCTATTATTGAGGTGATGAACACAACGCGTGAGCCCATTAAGATTTTTAAGGATATGATAGTTTGTAAGGGGCTTCCTCAAAATAGTGATTTTCTAGCAGGTGTACTAGAATTGGATAATATTAAGTATCTCGACGATTTAGAAACGTCTGATGGGCCAAATCGGTCCTCTGTAGGATTTGACCCAGTGGAAAAGCTAGATTTGACGAATAGTGAATTAAGTGAAGATCAGAAAAATAAGCTTAAGACATTGATTCGTCAAAATAGGGATGTGTTCTCTTCTGGGAAGTTTGACTTGGGACAAACGAATTTGGTTAAGCATTATATTGATACCCAGAATAACCCGCCGGTAAGCCAGAAAGCGTATCGGGCCCCGGCGTCTCAGTTACCGGTTATTCGCAGGGAAATCGATGAAATGCTTCAAAACGGGATAATCCGCGAGTCAAACAGCCCTTTTGCTGCGCCCATAGTGATAGTTAAGAAGAAGGACGGAACCGATAGGTTCTGTGTCGATTATAGGCGCCTGAATAATATCACAAAGAAGGATGTTTACCCCCTGCCGCGAATTAATGAGGTTTTAGACACCCTAGGTGGATGCCTTTATTTTTCGACCTTAGATTTAGTATCAGGGTACTGGCAGGTTGAGATAGCGGAAGAAGATCGTCATAAGACCGCGTTTATAAGTCCTACAGGAGGCTTGTATGAGTTTAACGTTCTTAGTTTTGGTCTTTGCAACGCCCCATCTTGTTTTCAACGCTTGATGGAACTTGTGTTAACCGGGTTGCAATGGCAAAACTGTTTGGTTTATATTGACGACGTGATTGTATTCTCAAAATCGTTTGACAATCACTTAGCCGATTTAAACCAAGTCTTTGGACGTTTGAGAGCTGCAAAGCTTAAACTCAAGCCAGCTAAGTGCCATTTTGGGAAGAAATCCGTTGAGTTCTTAGGGCATATCATAACTAGGGAAGGTACTTTACCGGATCCCGCTAAGATCAAAGCAGTTAAGGATATCCCTGTGCCTAAGACCACGAAGGACGTTAGGTCATTTCATGGCCTAGCGAATTTCTATCGCCGGTTTATACCGGACTTTGCTAAGATTACGGCACCCCTTTGTAAGCTGATGAGTAAGAACCATCGCTTCTATTGGACTCCGGAGGCACAGCTAGCGTTTGAGACTCTGAAGGAGAAGCTTTTATCTAGTAAGGTCTTAGCTTTTCCAGACTTTAAGCGCCCTTTCTTATTAGCTACGGATGCATCTAACACAGGCATAGGGGCCGTCCTCTCTCAGGATTTTGGAGAGGGAGAACGACCAATAGCGTATGCAAGCAGGAGTTTTAATTCCGCTGAGAAGAACTATGCAACCATAGAGCGAGAAGGGTTAGCGGTTGTTTGGGCAGTGAAACATTTTAGGCCCTATCTCTACGGGAATAAGTTCTCTTTGTTGTCAGATCATAGGCCCTTGAAGTATATCTTCTCGACTAATAAGAGCACCTCAGCGCGGTTGCAGCGCTGGGCTCTGCTTCTCAATGAGTATGATATCATAGGCTTTGACTATAGGCCAGGTAAAGAGAATGGGAACGCGGACGCTTTGTCGCGTCTTAATCCTGATAGTGACAACGGTAACGATTTAGTGAGCCCTCCTAAGAACGTAATTGCAGGCTGTCAAGATGATTTACCGATGTTGATTGAGCCTACTAAGAAAGCTAGGTTAATTCAATATCAGAAGGCCGATCCTGAGTTAGGTCCAATTCGGTCCTTCTTGAATAAGGAGAAGTTACCTGCAGACGTTAAGGATAAGGTGGTGAAAATGGCTGATAAGTACTTTCTAAGGGACGAGGTGCTGTTTCATCTCCCTTCAGAAGGTCGCCGCATAAGTTTCCAGTTTCTAGATCAGATTGCCTTACCACTTGAGTGTCGAAAACAGGCGTTAGAAGCGTGTCACGATGACATTATGTCAGGACACCTAGGTCTTAAGAAAACGCTTGCACAGGTTTTACTAAGATTTTATTGGCCTTCGGTCCATAAAGATGTAGAGACGTACGTTAAAACTTGTGAGAAGTGTCTTAAGCGTAAGACCCCAACTGAGTCTCCTAAGAATCCTTTGAACCCGATTCCGGTAGGGAATCTTTTCGATAGGATAGGGATTGACATTCTGGGTCCTTTAACGCCTACAGCAGATGGTAATTCGGTGATATTAGTGTGCACTGAATATTTATCGCGTTTCGCAATGTGTTTTGCATTGCCAAACCAGAAGGCCTCAACGATCGCGAAGGTCCTTCTTGAACAAGTTATCAGTGTGCACGGATGTCCCCTTGAGATTTTATCAGACCGTGGTACGAATTTCGCTAGTAAGATCGTAGCTGAGATTTGTAAGATCGCAGGGTCTAAGAAGGTTTTTACCACTGCTTATCATCCTCAGTGTAACGGCTTAACTGAGCGGTTCAATAAGACGTTATGTGATATGCTTTCGCATTACGTTAGCCAGGAAAGTACTAAGTCGGATTGGGACTTTGTCCTTCCGTTTGTTACCAGTGCTTATAACAGCACGCCGCAAGAGTCTACGCGTGAGTCGCCGTACTATCTGCTCTACTTTAGGGACATTAGGAAACCAATTGATGTTGAGTTTCAGGCAGCTAGGAGTCCTTATGTAGACTATGACGATGATTACGTTCAGCACGCTAAGGTAGCGCTGACGGAGGCTCGCGACCTCGCTAGGACTAAGTTAAAAGCGGCGCAAGATAAACAAAAAGCACTACATGATCGTAAGCTGTGTAAATTAAATCTGCAAGTGGGATCGTTAGTCCTTAAATGGTCCCCAGTTAAGGAAGCAGATAAACACCCTAAGTTTGCCCACCTTTGGAAGGGCCCCTTTCTGGTTAAAAAAATTGATAATTTGCAAGGTAAAGCCTTGATTAGTGATGTAAAATACCCAGATAGGCGTTATGAATGGGTGAATTTTTGCCGGCTTAAGCTTTTCCAAGAACGGCACCCCAATTTTTTGGCTAAAAAAGATGAACGGAAAAAGATTTCCGATAAACAGGGTAAAAAGCCCGGTTTAGATACTAAAAATGGGGATGGTACCGTAAAGGATGTTTCTAAGACAGCCAAAAATTCGGCCAACCAGATCCCAGATATTTCTAAGGGGTTGGTCGTTAAGAATTCTAAATATAAAAGGACGGACGTGACTAAGAAAAAAGGAGGGGTTACCCCTTCCCCTAAAACTGGGGGAAGCCCTCCCTGTAAACCACAGAAACCCCCAGTGCCAACCCCCCAGAATAAGTATAACTTGAGACCGCGAAAAGTTGGTCAGCAGGCACTTAATATGTGTGTTTCTGTTTCAGGTAGTGGCAGATTCGTCTGCTACCGCTGTCGGCAGCGGGGCCACAAAGCGAATCAGTGTGTGGTCCCGCAGGAGCAGTTGCAGCACGGCCGGATGGCCTGCTACCGGTGCAGGCGCACCGGGCATCGGGCGCGGGACTGCAGAGCGCCCCGACGACCCCCAGCAGAAGAGGGGCGGAACCCGGCTTCGAGCAGCCGCGGTCGTGGAACACGGGCAGCACCGCCGGCCGCCAGGAACTCTGGAGCGCGGCCCGGAAACAATTCTGCGGGGGCAGCCCGGCCCGCTGAGCCGGCCCCCCCGCCGCCATTTGCATTGGGCGCGAGCGCGCCCCCGGAACAATCTGCCCGGCGGAAGAAGACCGCCCCCGCGGCCCCGGTTTCCCCGGACTCTCGGGAGGGGAGCCCGGGCCCCCTTATTATTGACGAGCCGGCCGCAGCCGCCGCTCCCGACGTCGTGCCAGGGTCGTCCGCATTGGACAGTGCCGCGGACCCCCTGGGTTGGGTTTTCGCCGCCGCGGAGTCGCCGCCACGGACTCCAGGGCGCGACGAGGACGATGCGGGGCTGTCCTCCCTGATGGACGATGTCGTCATCATTGACGACAGGGACGACGGCCCGCCCGCAGGTCGCATGGACTTCGCGACCTTCCGCGAACCGAAAAAGGAAGGAGAGGTCCCGGAAAACCTCTGAAAAAACCGGTGGAACACAGACTTTTATTTTATCTGTGTAATTATTTTATTTAATAATTTTTGATATTTAACTTTGTTTTTATTTTGTATAAAAACTGTGTTGGGAAAAGGGTTCCCTGGGTTATGGGTTGGGAGTGGATGTAAAGCGCTAGGGCGCCTCCCTTTTTCTGAATGTAAGTCAACCCTGGGGTAGCTTTTCCAGTGGGCAGTGCCCAGTGTTTAGATCATGTGTATAGTATATTTTTAGACTCGTGTTTTTGTATTAAAAAACGGTTGGTAAAAGTACCAACATATATATAATTTTTTTTGTAAATGAACCAAAATACTTGGTGTATAAAGCGTCTTGAAAATAAAACTAAAATTTTCTTTTAAATGTAGGGTTGGGTCCCTTCAATTAAAGGGGTTTTGGACCCCCAGGACTTTGAAATTTCCCTAGTAGGCCTCCTTAAGGAGGGTTCTTATTAAGACCCAACTCGTTTTTTTTTTTTTTTAAAATATTTTTTTTTTTAATAAATGTGGAAAGGGGGGGCGAAGGGGGCCCCCATTCGCCGGGGTTTGTACCGATTTTTTTGCCCGGCCTTTTGCCTTGGGGTTTTTTGTTTTTTGTTTTTTTTTTTTGGGCTCCCCCCCTTTTCCCAGGGGAGAAACGGCCGCGCCGGCATTTTTGGGGGGGGGGGGGGGGGGGGGGGGGACGTGTGCGGAAAAAAAAATTAAAATAAGAAATTTAAGAAAGGAAATATAGTTTGTAAAAATAGGTTTAAAAACTAGGTCAAAACCCCACAGCTAGTAAAATTTGTATATTGTAGTAAGCTTTTAACCAGTAATTTTTTTAATTGTAATAATAATAATATTTTACCATGCGTGTTCCTTTTTAATTGTAATTATTAATATTTTATCGTATACATTAATTAATATTTTATACCGTTTCTTTTTATTGTAAAGTTATATATTTTTAATAATTATTTAGTAACGTAAATTTTTAGTAAAGTAACTTTTAATAATGTAATTGTTAATATTTATTGTAATGTGTATATTAGGAATTTAGGATAGGCGGTTATAGGGTTATAGGTGTAGGTTAGGAAAATCTCCCCGAAGCTCCCTCAGGTTTTTCCCCGTAGTGTTTTCTAGCGTTGATGTGAGTCACGCACTTTTGCATGTTGCGTTGTAAAAGGAGATGCGCGCAGAAAGAATAATCGATTGTTCTTGGCACGCGCTTCGGCGGGAATTGTTTTGTTTACATTCGAACGCTAAGGCGAGTTTGCCTGCGTTTAGTAAAGAGGTTTACCAAAAGAGGGATATGCAAAATTATCATTTAGGGAGTTAAGATTAGTTTTCTCTAACTTTTTATAGTCGGGAGTCTTTGAGCCTAGTTTCCTAAATGGGTAAAAATAGGGAACAAGGGTTGAGGGAACGATTAAATTGATCGGTAGATCAATTCAATCGGTCCGCCTCCAAGAAAGAGAGGAGAGAATTTTAGTCAGTGTTTTGGGAATCCGAGTTCTGATCCAGTCGTTGATTCTTCTGTCAACGGCTCTCTTTTTCTATATTCGCGTTTGTCCGTGGATTCCCGGACACTTTGTCTTCTTTAACCGCCGCCTTATAACTTTATTTTGTACTTTATATTTGTATTAATTTTACTCTGTATTTTGTAACCGCTGTATTGTTGTATCGCCCCGTCTGTCTGTATTGTGTTGTGATACCATTTTTATTACCGTCGTCTGTAACACTACCTTTTTTTTTAATAAAACTTCAAAACCGGCCATCTTTATTTACACTTACTGAAAGGAGTTCTGAGACTCCTAGAAATATCTTACTATATTTAACTATCGTCGTTATACCCGCGGAACCGAGTAGGGAAAATCATACAGTCCACGAAATTGAACATCACCTAGAACTTGAGCACAAAAGTTAGAAACCTTGTGTCGTCACAGTTATAAGACACCGGGACGTTTATATATTTATCTCGCGGGCGACGCTTGAGATTTTTTTAAGAGTTTTGAGTTTTAACAAGATTTTGCCTTAGCATTTACCCAAAACGTATTTATTCTTTTTTTTTTGTTTTTACACGATGAAAAAGCCAAAACATGCTAAATTAAGGAGTCAATAAAAATTAAGGAGTCAATATTTACATATGAAACTTGGCCATTTTAGTGACGAAATTAAATTGTTTTTAATGCCTAAAACAACTGAGAGGTCTTACGTCATCCGTTTTAGACGTCGTAGTGTGAACTGATGGCGCGTACGTCTTACGTCATACGTCATAAGTATACGTCATAAGTTAACGTCATACGTCTTAAGTGATGTAGTGTGAACCAGGCTTTACTTTATAAAAATCCCTTTTTTGCTTAAAACATCTTTTTTATACTTAATTATGTCTTTCTTTAGATATTTATTGATTGTAACTGTATTGTAATGTTTTATATCTCGTGTTTCATATATTATTTATGGATATTTATTTATTTAATACTATACTTGAACTTATTATAATTTATAACTTATTTTAGTAACTGATGATGGCATCCGTTCGAAGCCGAAACGTCTTATGGAATTAATAAAAAGCTTTAAAGTCTTCGTTTTAACTGTTACAGCGACATTTAAAAAAAGATGTTTAGAAGTTATTTACTTACTTACTCACTTATTTACTGATCTAAAGATAATATTAGGCAGCCCACGGCCGCTGTAATTACCGGAGCTTTAACTTAATCTGTTGCAAGATAAACTAAAATAATGCAACTATGTGGTTGTAACAATATAAAAGAAGTCTTAAATATTAAAGTAGTTTTTTTTTAAAATTTTTGAGCAAAATCATCCACGCATCATTTTTATGTATATCATTTTGATTAAAATGAAATGCATAAAAATTTGGCGCCAAAATTTATGAAAGCTTTATTTCAAAAATGCTTTTTTTCACCATAGTACTAGCGTCATAAAAATTTATCAGCAAATTGTAAATTTATCACCATCATTTTCAAGTTGGCCGTCATTAAAATAATGTTAAATCCAAAAGTTAGCGATTGGCCGCCGGAACTGAAAAGTAAATTTTAAAAATGCGCAATTAATCTAAAAAAATTAAGAGGAACGTGGAACAAGAACCAAAACATTAGTTTTATAAAATCCTGAACTTAAAACTGGAATCAGAACATCGATATTTGCTGAAACAGCCGGAGCCCGGAACCGTAATTGCTGATCGTTATAAATCAAGAGGAACGCGACGCGACACGACGGTTTCGAGACACGACGGTTCAATGTTACCTTCAATGTTAAATTAACGAAAAATCTTCAGGGTTAAATTGAATGCTCCATGCCAGCCATTCCTAGTTAAAAAAAACCGGCGAGTCAACTTGCCGAAACGCTTACGTTTTATAAGTTTCGCTTATTGAGCAAAAATTAAATAAATAATCATTTTACTCGAAGGCATTTGAGTAAAAAGCTTGTAATAACACAGTGGTCAGTCTGTTTGTTCTTCGTTTGTAATCCTTAAGAACTTGTAAGCGTATTATTATTTCTGCAACATCTTTTAGTAACAACCAGGGAATCTAAAAACAAAATAGTTATGACATCTTAGAAGTACAGTCTTTTAAATCATAGGGTTTATAATTTGTCCTTTTTAAAGGGTAAGACTGATACTTAAATTTTTTGCTTTTCAAAAATTATAAAACTCCATAAAACCCGAAGTTTTTTACCAACCTAAGTGCTTTTTAGTGATATTGCCCGAAGCTCCGAGCTCCGGAGCTCCACTTTTGGGAGCTCCGGAGCTTACCCTATTTTTATACTAATTTCATGAATAATTAAAAAGTGACGGGATAAATTATTTTGTCAGAATTTTTTGTAAACTAAATCTTTTTCAAAACTTATTTAAAACAATAAGAAAGTCCCACAAATGCTGTTAAAGTAGCTATAAATGTATAAGCTTAAATAAACTTTAAATAAACTCATTTAAGGGGCGGAGCTCCGGAACTCCAAAGCTCCCTCTGTTTCAAATGGCCGGAGCTCTGGAGCATGATATTGGAGGATAGGAACATTACTAGTGCTTTTGCAAAGGTTAAAATTTGCATAAAGACTGAAAGACTTAAGCTTTTTAGTACCGTAAGCAACAAACAAACTATGGTTGATTTATATCTGACTAACCTCCTGAGTTTGTGTCGGACATGAGCGGACCAATTAAAATGGTGCGGTTATAATCTTTTAAAAAATAAATTCAAACGCAAAACTTTTTAATTCCCGTTTTTTTCACAAAATAATACAAAAATTACTTAAATTAAACCCTTTTTAAATGTTTTATTGTTAAAATAGTCGATTAAATACTGATAATCATCTAGGTTAGCTAAGCTTGATTTGCCTATAATACTTAATAAAATTTAAAAAATATTGATAAAAAATAAAAACATGCCTTTTTGTCTATATAGATTTTTTAAAGAACAATTTTCAGTATACAAAATTACGCTTTAAAAATACAGCGTGAAATAAGATTAGAATTGATAAAAATGTTTTACCTATTATCGAATTTTTTTACAAAAAGTACAGTCCTCTAAAATAATCGGGTTTGTGACAAGTTTTGTTTACCAGTGAAATTAATTTTGAAAAATGTCCCATGTTTTTAGTTTTTCAAAAATCGTTTCGTTTTTTTATCCGCTAATAATTTTTTCAAATATTGAAGTTTAAAAATAAAAAAATACATCACGAATTCAAAAATTTTCACCGAAAACCAAAATTTTAACACCAAAAATTGTTTGTATGAAACAAAATTTACACCATGTGAATTTTAATGTGAAAAACAAAAAGATAACGAGAGTTTTCGGTGATCAGTTGCTACCAAACTTTGAAACTTGGGACACACATGGGGTGGTGTCTTTAAAATTTTCCCTACTAAAATTGGTATAACAAAACAACATCATTTGGATTCTGATCCATAGTTTAGAAGTTCGGGTAGCGATTTTAAAAGTAGATATAAAATAGTTTAAAATTTTAAATCCATATGATAAATTTTTTATGATTAGTTTTTTTTATTAGTTTTTGGTCTGAAAACATTTTACGTAGAAGAACATCAGAATAATATCAAATTGGAAAAATCATTAAAAAAATCAAAAAAAGTTAGAATTATTGCTAAAGAATGTAAAAAAAAATTTTAATTTATACTTTTTGGGAAAAACAATGTTAGACAAAACTGAAAAACTAAGTTTTTTTTTGTTCCCAAGAAGATAGCATGATGTTATTGTAAATTCGTCATTTTTTGCAATTAATTGTGCTATACAAAAAAAACAAAGCCGAAAAAATTCGCTTGCAAAATTTTTTGTGCACAAATAAGCTTCAACCGGAAACAATGTTGATAGAATGCTGCAGCGGAATTTTTTTTCGCGTATATTAACCCTTTGGGATTCTTCCCGCTGCATATCCGCAGAGGGGATTCTGTGTCACCACTGCTCATTATTAAACTTTGCAGAGATCAGCAGCGGGGCGCGGAATTTAACACAGAGCAGCACTGACGCGGAATTTCTTCTGCGGATTTTGGATGAAAAAATCCCAAAGGTTTAATAACGCGAAATTATTTACCTAGAAAATATTTACCCGAAAAAAATAATTGAATATACAACGCTCCTTTTTAAATTCTGTATACCAGTTTTGAAATTACTTTAACTTAAATGTTTTGAATTATTTTGATCTATAGTGTCTTTTATTATGTGGACCAACTGATTTGGCTTATTTAAACATTGGACTAATTACTCGTTTATGCACCTCAAGGAATAGCGTGTCAAATTTTGAACTTACTGAAAGTTTTACGTACTGATCTGAAGATGTTGAAATAGACAAATTTCCTGTATGATTATGCGTAGCAATGTCTAAACAAAACTAACTTTTTGATTACTGAGTACAGTAAATGAAAAACAAAAGAAAAAAAGTGTACATGTGTAGACGCAGAACTAACAGTATCTTGCATTTTAGAACTGATGAATAGGAGCTGAAGCAGCAAAAAACGCAGAGTTTATTATTTAACAGCTATAAGGCCTTTTCCAGGACTTTGAAAAACGTTTTTTTTTATATTGAGAAGAAGCTATGTAAAATCTCTAATAGTGCGGTACAAACAATTTTTTTTCAAGATTTGAGACTATATTTAGCATAGTTTTTACTCTATCACCCAAAACCTTGTAACTTTTTTTCGTAAAAATATAAATCCGAGTATCAATGACAAATGGGCTCTCCAATATTATAATGTAAAAATTTGTCTGTTAAACCTATTCTCTGTTTTTTTGCGATACTGGGAAAATTTTGAAGAAAAAATTTTTGTTTGAGCTCTTATAACTGTTAAACGCGCCGCAATCAATATGAGAATATCTTGCGTTAAGGTCCTTGAACTTTAGGCTACCTCCTCAAAAATTTTTTTTCAAATATTTTTTGGGGGATTAACCCCAAAACCTCCCAAATATGGGCGATTTTGTTACCCAAATTTCTAACTTTTTACCAAATGAGTCCTTACGTCAAAAAATTTTTGTGCAGATTTCCCATACTTTCCTGAGTTTAAAAATATATAATTTGTTAGGGGTAACCTACCTGGGTAGGGTACCCCAAGAGGTTAAAGGGGTCAATTTTACGATTTTTGCTAAAATTCTTTGTATGGGGGTAGCAAGTGGACTTTTTGGCATAATGCTCAAAAACAGTTTGAGCCACAGGTTTGAGACCCGTGGGGTTATCCGGAATTTTATGTTCTATATTTTAATGACAGTCAAAAAAAAATTTTATGCCCTAAGACACTGAAATGGGTGACCCCTAAAAATTTATCTTTTTGACACAGCCCCTCCACATAGGCGAGTAATTTATCATTTTAAAGTTTTCGGCGTGCTGATTTTAAAAATATAAAAAATTTTGCTCTGTGTGGTCGGGTAACAAAAATAGAGACCCCTTTCTACCCCCAGAATTAGTAAGGATTGATTTTTTTGTTTTTATTATTTATAAGCCGTGTTTATAATTGTTTGAAAGCTATATGCGTTCTGATTGCAAAAATACTATTTTTAGGTTAAAATTTTTTTATGTGGACCCATATACATACCCCCAAATACCTCCAAATTTTTAATGATAATTTTGTCATTTTTTTTTTAAATTTTAAGTGACGTGTTTATACTCATACGAAAGCTCTCGACGCATTAATTTAAAAAATATGTAGTTTATTAAATTTTGTTTAGTGGTTACCCAATTTGGCACAAATCAATGTACCCCCTAAAATTCTCAAGAGGTAATTTTTTTATAATACCGTCATGTTTGTACTCATATTAAAGCTTTCGACACGCTGATTTCAAAAATATAAATTTCAACTCAATTCACCATACGGTTGCCATTTTCACAACCCCTAATGTACCCCCAACAATTTTTGGGGGTACATAATGGGTTGTAAAAATGGTAACCATTTAGAAAATTGTGAGCACTCAGCTATAGGTACCTTGCACTGAAACGCAGTTTATACATGAAGTATGCAATATACATAAGTGTCACCATAATGGATAATTACCGTACTCCTACTTATCTTTTTGTAGTATGCAGATCAACCGATAGAAAGCGCGCGAAATTACCGTATCTCCTACTTTTCTTTTGTAGTATGCAGATGAGGCGATAGAAAGCGCGCGAAAATTCGATCGGTTGATCTGCATACTACAAAAGATAAGTAGGAATACGGTAATTATCCATTATGGTGACACTTATGTATATTGCATACTTCATGTATAAACTGCGTTTCAGTGCAAGGTACCTATTTTGTTTCTATTTTTTTTGCTATTTATTCTTTTCCTTCTATTGCACTATTGTTTCTGCTTTACAAGTTTCATTAGTAGTGTAATTTTTTATTATGGATACAGTATCCAAAATTTCTTACCATTTATGTACACAATAAAAATTTATTTTTACTTTTTAAATCAAATTTTTGATTTCCCTACGGCAAATTTTTTTCTAAATTGTAAACACCTTGAACTGCAACTATACTGATGAAAATAGACACAGCAATAAAAAAAATCAAAAAATCTGGATTTTTTTAATCGACCAAAGTCACGTAAGTAACAATTTGCATAAGCATGGTTCGCATGCAGCTGTGTGGTCGTTTCTTATGATGTTTATTTCAGCAATAATACGTTTAGCAATTTTTGCACGGTTTTCCAACAAAAAAATTAAACAACAGTTTTGACAGTTGCAAACGCACTTTTCAACCAAACCGTATGCAAATTACTTCTTACATGACTTTGGTGGATTATTTTTTTTAAACATAAAATAATATTATTTATAAACTAACTTGATGTATCCGGCTGCAAATATTTTGGTAAATATAGTAATACTGTAATATTCAAGGCATCTTCAGTACTGACAGTTGTGTGATAAATTAACAACTTGCAGGAAGGATTTTCACTTCTAATACAACATAAAATAATCAGCGTAATTAATTAGCATTTTTATTTAACTAATTGATATATATTAATTATTAATATATATTGTTAACATTTTCAAATATTAACAATATTTGGTTTCTACATTAAGTATTTTATAGCATTTTGAATAATCAATTATGTTTATTTTGTAATTTTTAAAAAATTTTGGAATTTTAGTTTATCAGGATAGATTAATAAAAGCAGTTCACAAGTTTTAAAAAAATTTCAAGTAAACATTTTTAAATAGAACAAGCGAAAAGAAATAGGAAGAGAAGGACAAAACGAAAAAAAAACGCGGGAAGGAAGAGAAAAAAAAAACCAAGTAAAAACAAAAAAAAAGAAAAAAAACAAAAAAACAGAAAACATGTATTGACAGACACGAAGGTACTGGACACGAGGGTTCTGGACACGAGGGTACTGAGCTAAGAAAAAATACGTTGCCACAAATATGTAAAATTGTTAAACCATATGAGCTTAACTGAATTTTAATCATTTCAATGCGTAGATATTTAGATGTTACATAAGTCGTTTCGTTTTTGATTATAAATAACATTCTTTCTTGCTTAAATATAAAGCAATGCAATAATAAAAAAAACTACGTAAATCGTTTTAAAACCATCATACTAAACGATTACAAAATTTTTAAGATGATTTTACACAGAATTACCATTGCTTTTTTAATAATAATAACAAAAATTATTGAAGCTTACTCCGAAGCTCTAAAGCTCTGTAACCCTGCCTTGGTCATTAGTAGAAAACTAAGGAATTCTTGGTATTAAACAATTATGAGTAAAATGAGAAGGCAAAAAAAATATTCTACTAAAGTTTCTTTCAAAACCTAAAACTCGTATGAAAACAAGGCAAATTGCGCAATTTTTTGCAGTCATTTTTTATTTGAGCCCTCTTCATTGATTTTTGATTAAAATAATGAGTTTTTTATAAAATTTTTGGTAAAAATAACTTCTAAAAAGTACATATTTTCTGCAAAATTTCTTTTCTCTTTTAGTCTATTCTAGGTTAGGGAATTAACAAAATGTGCTTAAAACCCAAAAATATTTAATAATTCTAAGACTTTTTATGTTTGATATTTTATGCATTTAGGCATAGAGGGTCGTGATTAAAATAATGCAACAACGGATCTTTAGGATTCTTTAAAACCATTGTACGGAAAACTCTAATTTCCTAAGGCTAAGCAAAACCCAAAAATTAAGAAAAATTTTATCATAATATTTTAAATTTATAGTATGCTTTTTAAAAAATGCCCAAAAATTTTAAAAAAGGCAAAAACTTGGTTATAGAAAATATTTTCCTAAAATGCTTTTTATTGCAAATTTAATATTAGCAGAATTATTTACAATCATTATTCCATTTATTTTTTACAAAGGCATTGTTCAAAATCTATTTTTCCTACAAACCCCAAAAAATAACCACAAAAATGTGTGACAGCACAATCAAAGCATAACAGCAACGATGATGTTTCATTCGAGTGGTCTTATTGCTTCTCAGCATTAATGCTAATTATTAGTTTTAAAATAAATTACACGAAAATGTTTTAATGTTATGAAATCCTTGTTTTATATTTGTCTTCACAATTGTTTTTTTAATCAGTCAAACAATCAAAAGAACATTTACGTAAAGGAAAGGGCATTTAAGGAAGTAAGCCAAGGAAGTTCAGAGGAATAACCCGAGCCCTCTTTTAAATGACAAGGGTTTAGACAACTTTGGACTAACAATTTTATTTATAAACAGCCACAGTTTTACAGTTCTACTTCGATTTTATTAAGGAAATCTGGCTGTATTTCCATTTGCTTTGGATGACACTTAGTGCAAAATTTCCACTTTTTTTCCTTTTTCATGGCTTAGGGTTTAAGTTTTATTGTCTATACGTAAAATATATTATGTAACATCCAGAAAGCGAGTAAAAAAAAGAAAAAAAATGTTTATAACATGAGGTTTTAAGAGTTATGGGTATTCAGCTTGACAGCTTTGAATTTAACATTCAAAGTTTACTGCAATTTCTTTATTTTAAAACAGAATTATATTCATCCCTAACTTGTTAAGAGAAGGGTTTGACTATTCGTTCAAAAATGCAAAGGGTAATACGCATAGGGATCGACCGGGGCCCCGGCCCCGCCAATGGCCCCGGCTTGCCCCGGCACTTTTTTCACCCCGGCCCCGGCCCAGGAAAACGCAATTCTCTCTACCCCGGTTCTTGCCCCGCCCCCGGCAATTTAGTTATCAAATGAGACGGGGCAAACCAAGTTAAGGACCCCTAAGAATGCAAATTTTAAAGCGCTTATAAACATTTTTGACAGTAAATTATTATAAAAGATTTTATCTACAGAGCTAATTTAATTGTTTTAATATTAGGATATTTATTGTTTATTATGCTACATTAAGATTTTCTAAAGCCTCTTTATTTTATTAAGATTCCTTATTTTAATCACGAATCTTTATTCTAAAAATTTAAAGATTTCTTGAGTATTAAAAGCCGTTTGCAGATTTTATTTACAAGATGATGACAGTAGATATCCATGGTTGAATTATATCTGGCTGACCTCTAGTAAGTTTGTATTAGAGACGTAAACGGACCAATTAAAATTGTGCGGTTATGAAATTTTTTTAAATAAACGAATTGGAAAGCATAATTTTTTTAATTCCTGTTTTTCAAAAAATATACATAAATTAGTTAACTTTCACCTTTTAAAAATTGTATTTTTGTTCCAAATTGTGTAATTTGATAAATAATTGTTAAAATATGGTATTTAATCTTTAATATAAAACCGTTTTTACTGAAAGTTTTAAATGATTTTAATGTTAAATAGTCGATTCAATGCTGCAAATCAACGAGGTCAGCTAGTTTTTATTTACTTCTGTAATCACAAGACGTATTTTACATATATTGGAGTTATTCTAATATCATTGCTTATATTAAAATTACATAAAAACAAGAAAATTTTCGGCTAGACACTAAATTTTATCTAAATTTTACAAGAAATGTTGCACTTGTGACTTTTCACGCGCAAGCTTTTTTCTCTCCACTCAATAAAAATGTTCTTGCAGAGCAATATTTCGTACACCAAAAACTCGTTTTTTTAGGACTATTTTACTAAATTGCCTTGTGCAAAAAATTAGCAGAAAATGATAATTAAATTAAATTCGATCAAGTGTGAGTAGAACGGTTTATTGTACAACTGTACATATTTGCTTGAATTATATATTTTTGCGTTTATTTTTAGGTAAATATTTTAAGTTGTTTTCAAATTTCTACGTTAAAAAAAATTCAAGCTGATGTCTAGTCTTTATTTTAGAATTTTATGTTTATTGCTAAATCTACACAATAGTATTCATAAACTTCAAAAAAAAAAAACCTGCGGAGTCAGTCCAGTTTTTTTGAATTCATTATTTGTATCCACCCAAAAGACACCAAACGTGAATTTTTAAAACAAAAAGTTAATAATGAAGTATTTATATTTAGTTTGAAAAAAGTTTTCGCATAATGCTGAATAAGAATAATACTAACTAATTTTTAAATATAATTTTGCTTAAAACTCGCGCAATGATAGCGTTTTGCAGTGCATATTGCAACTTTTCTTCCACTTTTGCATGTAAATGCGCTGCACTAAAAAACAAGTATTGGTATATGCGCAGAAAGTTGCGTGCGTTTGAAATGTTGCATTTTTTTCTTGCATAATTTTATTTAAAAACCTAGTGTATAATCAAACATTTTCTTGGGTTATATCATGTTTTTGATAAATCTCGAGAAATTATAAAAAGTAGTGCAAAATCACGAAAATAATTACATTGACAAAATTTACGTAACGTTAATTTTATAATTTTTGGCTAAAATTGAATAATTTAATTAAAATCAGTAAAACAATCAACTTGAAACAGCTAGGAAGCGAGTAGTCTCATGTACTCGCAATATAATATTTTATTTTTTACAACTTAAAAAGAGTGCTGTTTAATTTACGAAAATTGACAATAAAATTTTAAAAACGCTGTTATATTTTAAAATAAAAAGGTGCGTTTTAACCCTTTTTATATGTTTAAACTAAAAAATGTTGAATAGTGGTAACTTAAAGTGTAACAAAATTTTTTCCAATTTTTTTTGTGAAGTTATGCTGCGTATAACAGGCCAAGGGTGAGGCGGCTGTTTGATCAATATGTCTTTTTCTCCATTTTTCTTAAATTCTAAGAATATAATGACAGTTAAAAAATAAAATTAACATGTGTGTATTTTTACCGTTTTTTGTAAGTTTTGTTTCCTACTCCAGCTGCTATAAAATATGATCTCACTCAAATACTGCATCATTGCTTGCTTCAAGACACTTTTTTTATTTAGAGTTTTTTGCTGTTTTTAAATTTAACTTAATAGTAGTACTTAAAAAGTGATAGCGAATTCTTTTACTTCTATTAAGTACATCGTGCTATAATTTTCATTAACAATAGAAGTGTTACTTTTTTGGTTTTACTACAATTTGTTTAATATTAACGAATTTAATTTATTTAGATATTTATCAATGAAAAAATATTTATCTTTTTTGTTATAACAATAATAAATAAATAAAAATTAAAATAAATAACTTACTCAGTGTTAGGCGTAAGACGACAAATGCCATGATTAATAATTCATAAAAAATATAAATTTTCATGGTAGAAAATAAGTTCAAGTGAAAGCTATTTTTCGTTAGTTGCTTTATCACGTTTTAAAATTAAGGTGAACTTCAGTTAGGGCCCGCAATGGCTCTAATTAGAGTGTGTAATGGCCCTAATTAGATTGAGTATTGGCCCTAATTAAAGTGGGTAATGGCTTAATTAAATCTCTCAGAAAATAACCTTTTCATAATAGGAAACAAAAGTGGGGAAGTTATTGATTAACTTAAAATTACTTCATAAATTATAAGTTTTTATTAAAATGAATAAATAAACGCCTTTCAGTTTTATTACATTTACAAAATTCAATAGTAACAATTTTCGCCAGATTCAAGGGTCTTAATAAATTTATGTCTTAAATATGGCCATTGAGAGTCCTATCTGGGGTTCTCCCTAATTACTGCAGTAAATCTGTCTGAGCAATATAATTATGAAGTCGTTTGTTTTTTTAATTTTTCTATAAGTTTTTGTTGGTACTTTGGTATTTTGATCTAGAAAATTACTTTTGATGTAATATATTTTTTACAGTGGGTTTTTTCATTAGGGTAGCTAACTTAATAACATTACTCTGTATTAAAAATATGGCTTCGTTAATACCGTATCCTTAAATATCACAATGTAAAACCATGCTAAGAAAACGAATAATTAATTGAACCGTCCGTCTTTCAGAAAGTAAATTAAATTTTTAAAATGATAAATTTTTTGTTCTGCTGCTAGGTATTAACAATAAATATAAGTGTATTTTACTTTTAGATGTTTCTAAAAAGAAAAATCGTTAATAAGGTAATATGACTAGGGACTAGGGGCTTCTATAGGAGAACAATAAATTATCTAAAAGTAAAATACAATTATATTTATTGTTAGAATTAGAATTAGAATTTATTTTTAACCGTAAAATAAATTGACAAGTAACATTAAATGAAAGAAAAATAAACATAAATTTTACAGATAAAAAAAAATACAGTTGCACAGGTAATTGAAATATTACACTTTACGTACAACCAACTATCTTCATAATTTTATATGCCAAATATCTAACATAAGATATACATACATATGTAAGAGATAAATTTCTAGAAAAATAAAAGACTTATCACAAATCATTTAGGTAAAGTGCATTTTAACTTTTTTTGAAAAATGTTTAAGGTTTTGGAACATACAACATCCCTTGGTAGAGCATTCCATTTATCTACTACTCGGTTGCTAAAAAAATATTTAGCAATATCCAATCTAAATTTTTTCAGCTTGAGCTTTTTACCATTGCTGCGTGTTACAGACTCTGTGCAAATAGCAAATACTTTTTCTTTTTCTATGTCAACCAAGTTGTTCAATATTTTATAACACAAGACCATATCATTTTTTAGTCTGCGATATTCCAATGATTCCAAACCCAATTCAACAAGACGCACTGAATAATTAACATGCGGAAAAGAACACCTTCTATATAGACGGCGAGTAAACTGTTTCTGCACCCTTTCAATGATATCTTTGTCCTTTTGTAAATGAGGGGACCAGACATATGTTTCAAATTCCAATATAGGACGTACATAAGTAGTATATGCTTTCAGTAATAAAGTCATATCTTTGGTACGAAATGCTCTAAAAATAAGTGAAACTAACCTACCCGCTTTAGCAGCAATTTCAGAACAGTGATTTGAAAACTTCATATCCTTACTAATAGAAACACCAAGGTCTCTTACCATATCAACGTTTTTAATGTCAACATTATTTAATTTGTATGAGTTACCCGGGTTGTTATAGCCAAGTGAAAACACATTGCACTTTTCTAAAGCGATGTTTAATTGCCACGTTTTTGCCCAGTTGCAAAATGATGTTAAGGCATTGGAAAATTTAGCAGGAGAATCATTTTTGTCAAAAATGTAGTATAATTTAGCATCGTCTGCAAACAGTTTTACATTGCAGTTTGATTCTAAACATTCTGGAAGGTCGTTAATGTAGATCAAAAATAACAAAGGACCTAGCACACTTCCTTGTTGAACCCCGCTGGTTACTGGAGCGAATTCAGAAGTCGCGTCTTCTATAACAACGCGTTGACGTCTACCAGTCAAAAATGGTGAAATCCACTGAAGAAGTTCATATCTTATACCATATGCCTTAAGTTTAGCAAGAAGTTTTGGATGACTGACACTATCAAATGCTTTTGCGAAATCAATATAGATTGTATCAACACATTTTTTAGAGTCCAATGCACTAACCCAGTCTATGAGTGTACTAAGCAACTGAAGTCCAACTGATCTTCGAGCAAGGAATCCAAACTGAACAGCTGTAATTAAATTTTTTGAACGCAAATAATTTATTATGGTATCATAAACAATTGACTCCAACACCTTACAAATGATGCTCGTTAGAGACACTGGACGAAAGTTTCCTCTTTCACATGCTACACCCTTTTTGAATAAAGGTGGGACCAGTGCATCTTTCCAACTTTGAGGAAGAGTCCCTGTTTCCATAGATATCTCAAAAATTCTTGCTAGTGGCACAGCAATATCTGCTTCCAGTAAAAAGCGGGAATTCCTTCTGGAGTTCTTGATAATTTTGGTGCTATTTTTTTGAATTTATTTGCAACTAATTTTGGCGGGAATAAAACATTATATAACCCAACATTCTCAGGAACCCTAGGTGGGAAACTCGGAATTTTGCCATCATCTTTAGTGAAAACAGAACAAAAATATTCATTAGAAATATCACATTTTTCCTTACTGTCAACAGTAACAGATCCATCATCCTTTTTGATTGGGCCAACTGTTTGATTTTTATGTTTGAGTTTAAAATTTGCAAACTTGTATAGCGTTTGAATGCTGCTACTGTTGATAGCCTTTTTTTCATTTTCATCAAAAAACTTTTTCAGGGACTGTTTGTGTTCTTGAGCGCATTTTTTGTATTCATCTTTTAGCACATAATGTGATTTCACTCTGCGATACAATCTACGTTTTTTAGCAGCAAGCTTTAAAATGTGATCTGGATAATTTACTTTCTTTTCTGATGTATTTTTTAGTGGAATGAAGTTTTCAATACAATTTTTATTTATTTCGCAGAACTTGTCATATAAAATTTCTATGTTGCTCGAGTCCTGAATCATTTTAGCCCAATCATAAGTGTTTAAAAAGTCTCGTATAGCTGAAAAATTTCCCTTTTTAAAATTTCTAATTTTGTTTTTCTTGACAAAAATTTTATCAGCTTTAAAATTTAGTTTGAAATCAATTTTAAAATGATCGCACGTATCACTGAAAGGCTCAGAAACAGCAAAGTCGCCAATTAAATCGTCTTGATTTGAAAATAACAGATCGAGTATGTTTCCACCGACATGTGTTGGTGAGTTTATGTACTGAAAAAGACCACAATCTATAGTATGATCAAGAAAAATTTCAGTAGCTAGATCGTTATTTTCAACTCGTGGTATATCCCATAAAATATTTAATGCATTATAGTCGCCACAGAAAACACATGGTACTTGAACATTTGTCAAAAAGTTATTTAGTTCAGATAACAACAACTCAGTTTCAATGTCTAAAGCTTTTTCATGTGAATTCGGTGGTT
>JASAMX010012396.1:0-33990 GCA_030248175.1 Microlaimidae sp. YZB2_3
AATTTTTAACAATATTTACTATAAAACAATTATTTTATAACTTGTATTGATTATAAGTTTAAATTTAAATTATTGATAAGTTTTATTATGACTTCGTTTTCCTTAGTTTTTTAAAATTTTCTAATTGGTATTTATTAAAAAAACTAAAAAATAATTAAATCAAAAGTTTTGTTTTTTAACATTTTACTATAAATTTTTTTGAGTATTGTGTAATTGGCAAAACTTAATTATTATATATCCATAAGTAAAATCAATTTAAGCTTAAAA
Source organism: Microlaimidae sp. YZB2_3 (assembly GCA_030248175.1). Classification (NCBI taxonomy): domain Eukaryota; kingdom Metazoa; phylum Nematoda; class Chromadorea; order Desmodorida; family Microlaimidae; species Microlaimidae sp. YZB2_3. The sequence goes on from JASAMX010012396.1 coordinate 268, forward strand.
AATGTTATGTTTAGTCATGTAATTTTCCAAATAATAGAAAATATTTGATGTTTGAATTTTACAAAAAAGTCAAATTCTGTATTTTTAGAAAAAACTTTTGGGTTTAAACTAGGTTTTTTAATTTAAAAAAATACACATGTACCAGTTTAAAATTCTGCAGAAATAGTATTTAAACACCTTATTTTCATTTTTAACTATCAATCAATACGGTGGAGTATACGGTAGAGCAGAGCTGCAAGTCTAAAAAGGAGGGTTTGTGCGTATAATTGGTTTTCATGAACCAAAATTTCATAAGGCACAAAATTATTGTCTTTTATAGGCATATTGTCATCACGATATTATTACTTGTGAAGATATGGTATTAATCATTATTATAACAATTACAATATATCTTATTTTAAAAAAGCAAACAGACTAGCCTTGTCATAAATCGAAAAGAGTCGGTTATTTTTATCTTGAAACAAGAGCGCTTCCAAAACAACAAACAAGCCCCCAACCAATTTCCACCAAAAACTCAAGCACGCCTTTTTTTTTCTTTTCATTTTATGAACAAAATAAAAAATATACCAAACTTAATCAAAGAGAAAAAAGGGGGAAAATCATGCAAGAGATTCGTAAAAGTTTTATTCGAAATTGGAATTCGGTTGCAGAGAAATCACTGCCATCTCGATTTTTCTCGAAAAACATTTGTTTTAGAATATTTACAAACTTCGTTACTACCTGTTTTTTCAGCAAAATTTCCAATTTCTTCTGCTTGTAGAGTCAAAATCAAAAAAAAAATTTGAAGTATTAAAAGTTTTTTGTTTTGCCTTTTACCTTCAAATGTCCGAAGAAATTTCCGTTAAACTTTTTTGGTTGTTTTTTTAGAATTTGTTGTCAAAAAATAGAATTTCAGCAGACGCTATTTATATAGGTTTTTCAAAAACTTTTTTCTGAACTAGAGGGTATTTGAATGTTTTTTTGAGTAGGAATTAGTCCGTTAAAAATTTTAGGATCTTAGAGTTGTTCAAATGTGAAGTTGAAACCAAAAGTTAAAAAATGGTTTAGGATTTAGGCTTTTTGTTTAGGCTTAGGCTTAGGTTTTGAAATTTTAACACTTTTAATACACCACAACCAATGGGTACAGGGTCTTTTAAGAGCAAGCAAGGGCAAATTTGCACAATCGAAAAAAAATTTGACCTTTTTATAGCTTTCGCTTAGGCTTAGGAATAGGCTTTAGCGATTTTTAATTTTCGGCTCCAAGTTTCCTCGGTCTCCAAAGACCCTAAAACCAAACCATTGTTTGAAATTCCAGCTTAAACTGTTCCGAAAGTGTTCTGACATTTCCAAAGTTTAAAGCCCCCTACCAATTACCAAAGAAAAATGTTTGACACAAAAATAGAGCAAAAGAGTTAGTTTATGGTTTATATTGTTAGGCTGGGCGGAGTAGAAAGATTTTGTGCCATCAAAAACAGTGGCTTCCACGAAACCACTGTTGCCAAAGCTTTACAAATGTCCCTGATGCCCAAGTAAAAGCAGGGGAGGGGTTCAAACAAAAAAAAACTTTGTTTGAGGAAATTATTTATAGGCAGGTTGCAGGTCTTTATACATGAAGTATACTATATACATAGCAAGTGTCACCATAATGGATAATTACTGTTTTTCCTACTTATCTTCAGGAAGATATCTAAATGAGGATCGAAATTTCGCGCGCTTTCGACGGTTGATCTGCATACTACAAAAGATAAGTAGGAGATACGGTTATTATCCATTATGGTGACGCTTATGTGTATTACATACTTCATGTATAAACCGAGTTCCGAATACAAAAATTGGTTGACGTTCATTATGCTTATTTTTCATCTACTTTTTATATACAAGATGAATCGGTCGTACTAATAAGACACCACTTTGCTGTATTTAAATAACAATATTTTTTGAAAACGCATAAAAATAAAACAAGTTAAATACAATGGCGAAGTAGGTGTCTTAGCTAGTAGTCGACCGATTCAGTCTATTATATAAAAAAGTAATGGAAACACGTAGAGAGCGTAATGAACGTCAACCAATTTTTGTATTCGGAACTCGGTTTATACATGAAGTATGTAATACACATAAGCGTCACCATAATGGATAATAACCGTATCTCCTACTTATCTTTTGTAGTATGCAGATCAACCGTCGAAAGCGCGCGAAATTTCGATCGGTTGATCTGCATACTACTGAAGATAAGTAGGAGATACGGTAATTATCCATTATGGTGACACTTATGTATATTGTATACTTCATGTATAAACCGAGTCCCAGTGCAAGGTGCCTATAAATGATTAAACAAAGCTGAACTACCTCCATTTTGTTCTTCTGTTTTGAAACCAGGTTTTTACTTGGGCATCGGACATTTGTAAAGCTTGGGCAACGGCTGCTCTTTCAGTGGAAGCCAAGTATTTTTGATCACAAAATCTTTCTTCTAGCTCCGCCACCTAACAATATAAACCATAAACTAACTCTTTTGCTCTATTTTTGTGTCAAACATTTTCTTTTTGGTAATTGGGTAGGGGGTTTTAAAAATTTTGGAGATGTCAGAACATTTTGGGAACTTAGAGCTGGAAGTTAAACAATGGGTTGGTTTAGGGTCGATGGAGCCGAGGAAACTTGGAGCCGAAAATAAAAATCACTAAAACCTATACCTAAGCCTAAGTGGAGCCTATAAAAAGGTCAAAGTTTTTTTTGATGGCTCCAATTTCCCTACTTGTGGCTCTAAAGACCCCGTACCAATGGGTTTGGGTGTTAAAAGTGTTAAATTTCAAAACCTAAGCCTAAGCCTAAACCCTAAACCATTTTTTAATTTTCGGTTTCAAGTTCACATTTTAACGACTTAAGCTTCTAAAATTTTTCGACGGCTCCAAGTTCCCTCAAGAAAACTCTAAATACCCCGTACCGTAGAGAAAAGTTTTTGAAAAACCTATATAAATAGCGTCTGCTAAAATTCCATTTTTTTAACAACAACTCTAAAAAAACAACCAAAAAAACTTTAACAAAATGCTTCCAAACGCTTAAAAGGTAAAAGGCAAAACAAAAAAACTTTTTAATCCTTTAGATTTTTTTTTAATTTTAACTCTACAAGCAAAAAATTTGAATGTTGAAAAAGTAGTAACAAAGTTTCTAAAAATGCTTGGACGAATGTTTAAAAAAATCGAGTGGCAGTAATTTCTTGCAACCGAATTCATTCGAATAAAACTTACGAATCTCTTGCATAATTTTCCCCTTTTTTTCTATTTGATTAAGTTTGGTATATTTTTTATTTTGTTCATAAAATAAAAAGAAAAAAAGGCGTACTTGAGTTTTGGTGAAACTGGTTCGAGGCTTCTTGTGTTTTGGAGGCGCTCTGCTCTGGTAGGGATGACCAACTCTTCGATCTAAAATAACAAGGCGTGTCTGTTTGTTTTTTAAAATAAGATATATTGTAATTGTTATAATAGAGTTAATCATGTCTTAACAAGTCATAATATCGTGATCGAAAAAGGTGGCTCAGAAGACAATAACGTGAAATTTTGTACATGAAAGAGCATGTTGTTTTTAAAACCAAATCTGCCACAAAATCCCTCCTTTTTAGACCTGCAGCATTAATATCTACCGTATACTCACCGTATTGATTGATAGTTAAAATAAAATAAGGTGTTTAATACTATTTCTGCATAATTTTAAAGTGGTACATGTGTATTTTTAGATGAAAAACCTAGTTTAGACCCAAAAGCATTTCTAAAAATACAGAATTTGACTTTTGTAGAATTCAACATAAATATTTCTATTATTTAGAAAATTACATTTTTAAGCTTAAGTTGAGTTTCTTTATGGATATATAATAGGTCAGTTTTGCCGATTAGCAATCAAAAAAATTTATGGTCAAATTCAAAAAAAATTAGCGTTTAATTTAATAATTCTTTTAGTTTTTTTTAATAAATACCCATTAGAAATTTTAAAAAACTAAGGAAAACTAAGTCATAATAAAACTTATAAATAATTTAAATTTAAACTAATCAATACAAGTTATAAAATAGTTTTATAGTAAATATTGTCAAAAATTTAATAAAAATTGCAAAATTACAAATTCACTTGAATAATTTTTTTGCTTATAATTATTAAGCTTCCTCTCTCAATTTTTTTTCTCGTCTACTAGTCGCAGGGGAAGATAAATGTATCATAAAATTATTTTAAAATATAAGGAACAACCCGTAATTGTTAGTTACATGTACTATTCAACGGATTTAAAGTCATTTGTTCTATAGTTTTTTCGACCCTTTACAACCTCATCTCCAAAAAGGAAATAAAGTTGGTCATTTTTTACCCATGAGTTCCACTTACTTGCCATTCGCTCGTTCCAGAACCTCTTCTGAAGCTCCAGAGTCCAGGAGATGCTCGGCAGGAGTCCGCTACCACCGGCCGCTCTGCTGGCCACGAAGTCCAAAGCCTCCAGCGGGGTTTTCGCTTCCGGGCTCCAGAGTCCCGGGGATCTATCGCCGCATGGACCGGACGACTCCCCGCCCGAGGAATTCCCGCCCAGTGACCGGGTACCCGGCGAAAGTTGGGACCCGGCCACGGCGGTAAAAGCGCTACTGGGCTCCGGTCGATTGTCACAGGTTTTTTCTCCACCCCGCCTTTCGTCCTGAAGTATTTCCGAAATGCTGAATTTGAGCGGTTTTCGATGCCCGGTGGTTTGCTGTCCGAGTCCAGCGGAGTCCATGACTACCATTCCCACTTCTAATAAAAACAAATGGGGGGACAAATAGCAAAACTTGACGCCCGGCCTGTTTCTTCCGATGCGACCGTTCGTGTTGGAGCGGCGAAAAATGTACTGAAAATTAATATGTCTTTAATCTGGATAGATCAAATTAAGCGGCCGCCAACTATAAAAGCTTAATCCGGTTAGCTCCCGGTAGCTAAAGATAAACAGAAGCGACAATTCGGCGTTTAGCTTGATTAATTTCTGACACAGAATCGCCTCTTTAGGATCTCCCAGCGGACACCTGCGCAACGCTCGTTTAATCTAAAAGAAAGACTAAATCAAAATGGGTATACGGTATAAACACGAGCGATAAAGTGATGAAAATAATAATTGTGCATGTTGCAAATCATTAGATTCTATATTTCTATATCACAATTTCTATATCACATTCTATATTTTTAAAAAGCAGTGTTTATCTTTTGTGTTTTTTAATATGTTAGCTACTGAAAAATTTCTTAGAAAAAGTTAGAAAAATAGATTAAAAACCAAATGTTAGAAACTTATAAAACATTTATATTATTTCAGCCACATGATCAGAATTTTTTTGCAATATGTGTTATAAAACAAAATGTATGACAAGAAAAAGTCTTAGAAAAAATTTTTAAAGACAAACTATTCAACATTAAATAACCTACAGTAAATAAAATTGGATTCGTTCATAATATGATAATTTAAAGACACTTTAAAAAACTTTTGCTAAAGTAGCAAAAAGCCTCAGTTTAAAATTTGGTTATTTTCAATAAATAAATTTTCTTTGCAAACAGAGGGAAATGAAAAAATATACGTTTTATTATCTTGGTACACCCCGAACAACAACACATTGTAAAACACACAATGAGCACCGGAGGCGTGGTTGTAGTTATGGAACACATAACAAGATCGGTAGGCGGCCCAACCCGCCCAACAACAAAGTTCTGTCAAATTAATCATATTTTCGTTGGCTCAACTACAAAACAAACAAAACACATGAAGCTCAGTTTTTGGAAGTAATTAGCATTCATTCGGCTTTCCTATCTTTTGTTTTACGAAAAAAACACATTTAGAAAACCCTTAGTTACGTTAATGATAGCAAAACTGCTAAAATTAGTCAAAAATTACTAAAATACCCGAAATTGTTTTAATATAGTTGTTTAATCTCCAGTTTCCGAAAAAATTTGGTAAAAATCATTGGTTTCATCACGAAATCTGATTTCCCGGCGGGACCGCGGACCCAAATTTTTGTAATGCTAGGTAGGTCCGTTTGTGGTGCAGTGGCAAAACATACGTGTTGCGTACTGACGATCCCGACTAAGACAGGCTACATTGTGATAATAATGATTGTTTGTTAATATTGTTATATGTAGCATATTTGGTTGCACAATTAGTGCTGAGTAACATAGGCCTTGCTTATCTTGCTTTATGCGAAATAAACAAACATTTGACTTTTAAACCAGCCTGAGATCGCCTTTGGGCCGCATAGTCTTGCTATTGTGATAAATTCGTGAAGTGATAATTTATGATTACTGGCGAGTATAAGAGATTTTGTAATGTAATTAACAACGGCCCGAGTGGTGCAGTGGTAGCTAGCTGAGCTGAGCTGAGAAGTGCAGCTCCAATTCAAGGAAAATTAACCCGGATACAATTCCCCGTATGGATATTTTTTATTCTGTCGTATCTGGCCTTCAGTTATAGGTTGTAAAACTGATGACGTATAAAATCCCCAAAAAATTAGTGTTAAATTCCCATGACCAAATTTTCAATGAAACAATGTTAATTCTCCATAACATTTAAAAATGCGTTTGCAAACTAAAATTTGATTCATAAACTTGGTTTTAATTATAAAACAAAAAATATTTAATTGTTTTGTAAACATAAAAAGCCTTAAAAATAAACTAAATTTTATCATTATAAGCTTTATTTGTATTTTGCAAGTGTTAAAATTTAAAGAAAATCTTGCAAACGCATTATAGTATGAGAAATTGATGCTACTTTATAAGGAATTTGTACTGTTTATAGGGATTTTGGCCTATGGAGAATTTGTATATGGGTTTTTTGTACAGACCCAACTATTAATGTCCAAAAAATTACCTTGATATCAGCATGGTGACAAAATCCTGTTTTGTTTTTTTATTTATGAAAATATTTTTGTGACAATTGTTTGGCTTTTAAAAAAATTTTTAATTGAATTTTTATTTTTTTGAAAAAAGTAGTGCAATGATGCAGTTAAGAAAATGTTATGCTTACAGGAATGCTGCTTCATGAATATCACATTTTGGACATGGGTCCATTCATAGAAAAAATTAATTGTTTGGTAATGCAATCATGTAAAAGACAGAGAAACCAATAAATATGCGTCTATCAAGTCTAATTCATTTAGGTTTTACCGTTAAAGATAAACAAAAGAGACAATTGTGCCTTTAGTCTGATTAATTTTTGACACGCTCTCTCCCACATTTCGCGGAATGTACACTTTAATTACGGAATTATTTCCCATTTTAAGGGAAAATGGAGGCTTGGGGGACTTGTCAATTCTTGATATAGAAGCTTTCCCCAGGCGCCTGCTGAACGCCGTTTAATCTTTCAAACACCTTTGACAGTAAAATAACTACTTAACTATTTAGTTTCTAACACAATAATTTCACAAAAGCAAACCTGAAATAATTTTTGGGGACCTACCACCAACGCTTATGTGCAATTGACTTATTTACAATATTCTGAAATTTGGTCATTTCCATAAATTTTGACAATTGTCTTTAGATCATTAACTAAAGTGAAAACTACTTTGTACATAAAAATATTTGTGTTGGTTTGTTATATACAATATTTTTGGACAAACACTCTCTACACTACCAAGAAATATTTTTGTTTTGTAAGCAACTGCTATCAAAATGAAAACACAGCAAAGCAAATCCCAAATATTAGAATACGGCGAAAATCAAAAACAAAGGTATTAAGGACAGTAATAAATATTTAACAAAAAACCAACAATTCTGTGGCTTTTTTTGAACCAGTAAACGCAGACCACAAAAATCATATTTCAGTAATAAAATAAATAAAACGGTAATCGCTATATTTGACGGTTTCTGACAAAATATTTAGGAAAATTTTTTTATTATACGAACTAACACAATTTTTAATGACACATAACACGCTTAATTTTTAGCAGACTATTAAAATAGTTTTCATTGTTTACATATGTAATATACTCTAAACTTTTGGAAAATACTATAAAAAAGAGCTGGAAATCGAATGGAAATCGATAAAATGACAATGGTCACAACGCAGCGCAAAATATTTGATTCTAAAACTGCTTATGATTTTATATAAATCTTCTTAAATGTTAGCATAAAATTGTGTCTTTAAACTTCACAATGACAAAATTTTTGATTAATTGATGTTTTACAAAAATAAATAATTTGGAGTGATTTTTAAGAAAAATATTCCGTCAATAAAATTTATAAAAATGTTTTGTATTTTTTTTAATTTTCCGTAATTCAATGTCAAATTATATTTTTACATCTGCATTTCAGTATGCAGTTCCAACTTATATTTTATTTGTGAAAATATCATTTATGCGTTTTAATTTTATCATATAAAAGAATTGTTTTTGTTACAAAAATTTTGTTTAAAATTTCATACAAAAATGTTTAATAAAAAATGCAATTCAAATTTTAATGGAATAACCATCCGTAAAAAGTAAAAAAAACTCAAACTTAACTTGTATCAAAATACACATGACACGATAGTAAATGACTGTACAGTGCATACAAATATCAGGCTCATTTTTCCAAATCCATCAATTTAAAAATCAACGCTCAAAATTTTAAAATTTATTAACACCCTAAAGACATAAAATAAAGACCGAACCATTTATATGCCTAAGTAAAACATAGTTTAGTGATGTAAAAAAAATAGATTGTTTACTTTGCTATGTTTAAATTATATTTAATTTTAAATCAAATTACAGTATTATTATTAAAAACATATATTTATAATGATGATATATATTTAATGATATATTCCAAAATCACGAAAAACACACAATCAATAATTAATTATAAGCAGAAATCTCAGAAAAAACCCAAAACACAAATGTATACTCTAAAACAAAATAAAATGCAAAGAGGAATCTGAAAACAAGTATCTGAAAAAGTATATAACTGTAAAACATATTGCAGCTATAACTGACACAAAAGTTAATTAAACGTGTTATGTGTTGTTTACACTAAAATAAAATTATTTATGCCAAAGAATATTCAAAATATTATCGTAAATTTAACATCGGTGATTTCACCATTTTTTAGACACCAATACTTTTTTAAAAAAATTTTTATTTTAAAAAGGATGCCAGATTTTTGTATAAGCAACACAAGAAAAAAGTTTATTTGTAAAAATTTAACGAAATTTATTGATAGTGAGTCGGAATTTCTGATTTTAAGTTTAAATTTTCAATTATTTTTAATTTACAATGTATTAGTGTCTTTTTAAAAACTGTAAAATCGGTATTTATTACATATATGTATAATAAATATTTGTACATAATTTATAATAACAATACTTTTAATAATTGTTATAATAATTGTTATTATAATTTCTACAAAAAATTATAATAACAATACTTTAAATTTTTTATTTTGCCCTACTTTTGAAATGTTTCTCAAAGCTCATGCTTGAAACCCCTTTTTTATTTTAATTTAAAAACGTGTCTTGAAGAAATATCTTAGAAATCATGAAAATGAAAATATAAAAATAAGGGTGTGCTTTTACTTTTATTTCTATATTAACAATTGTTTTTTTTTGAGATATTTAATTGTTTTAAAAAATATAATGTTTAGACCATTTTTTATCAAAATGTTAAGTAAAAAACAGTCGCTCTAGACGAGTAGAGAAAAACCACGTTTTAGTTTATTATTGACTGAATAAAAAATAATTTTATGATAAACAATTAAAGCAAAACCGTTCACTACCATTTATAATAAAAAACTTTACAATAATTATAGTTTCGAACTTTTTTGTAAATAAAAATAATTTTTGACTGCTTTAATTCATTATCATAATGGCTCCTATTTTTTTAGTGAACAACAAATACATTAGCTTAATTTTTCGATCTTTTTTGCTCACATTCCAAACAGTATTTTATTTAAAGTTATTTGTTGGTTTTTGTTAATATATTTTATTGTAAGATTTACTAAAAGTTAAAAAGTTTCAGGAAATAATTAAAACTGTTAATTATTAAAAATTATTAAAATAAAAAAAAAAAAAAAAACACTTTAATAATAGTTTTAATATTTTAGTAAACAAACTTTAGTAATTCAGGATTTAGTAATTGTTGTAATATGGCTACTTAAAAATTTTTAAATCTTTAAAATAATAATTAAAAACCAGAAAAGGTTAAAACATGAAAAGAACCATAAAAATCTTGTTGTTTTAATTTTATATAATTACAGTATGTTTATTGTCAAATAAATGAAACAGGAGTACAAGCATAAATAATTTTCAAACAAAACTTAAAGCTAAACAGTTCGAATAAGTATAATTGAGTCTGCGTAAAATACGATAAAAAATACATTACAAAATTACAAAAAAAAATTGGTTAAGTCAAAGTCGAATCAACACAAATTGGTTACGGTAATGGCTGACAAAGATGAGAGCCGCTCGGAAAAAAAGTACCCAGAGCCAATAAAAGGCCACCCACTTAGGGAAAAGACCGGAATCAATGGGGATGAGATCCGTTGGGATGAGCGACCTTATGGAATCAAACATCCCCTTATTACATATTGGGCTGTCCGCGGGTTGGCGAACGATTATATCGTCTTAATCTCGGAAAGAATAACAGCCCGCGACAGTAAAAAGGTTTTTCTTAATTGTTCGTTCGCAGTTTACGTTTCTCGCCGAAGTGTTTCTGGTAAACTCTACACACCCGTTAATTTATATTAATGTTTTGTCATCAGTTGTTTTCTCCATTCACGTAGATTTTACAATTAGCGATTTTACACTATAAAGATTTGTTAACTACAGTTTTAATCTGCGTCAAAAAGCTCATTCCCTTAATTGAAAAAGAATATACTATGAAATTATTTGCTTAGAAACGTTGCTTTTTCTTCACTTATTTTTGCAGCTTACTTGATTTTATTTTGTTGTTATTTAAACGGAAAAAATAATATTATAGATTTTCGACATTTTAAATAAATCAAACACAAACAATTCTAGGCTTCATAAATGAAATTACAAACACGGTTTACATTACAAATACATAAAAAGCCTGTCTTTTGCGAGAATTTAATAACTCCGACTGACTTTTTATAAGTTCAGTAGGAAAATAAATAACCAACAATTTTTTATGCAGTGGAAAAAATACTTATCCGAAATTCCTTTGATTTATATTTTTTATTTTTGTTTTTTCCTGCAGGGAACTACCGTAGGTGAGTTTGGTCACTTGATTCCCTTAGAATCTCAAGTTTTTATTTTATAATGTCATGTATTATGTCTTTTTTATGCTACCAAATTGCAAATGCGTTTATAAATAACGTAGTTGATGAACGCTTCTGTTAAAGATTTGTCAGACTGTCAATTGGCGCCAGAATCTCGCGCAAGACCCGCAGTTTTCCTCCTGGCTCTGAAACGCCTATCTGTTCTTCTGTCGCGGCAATTAAAAGTTAAAACTCACTTTAATTAAGCAAACTATTTTTTCTTCTTAATAATCGGCGGTGTCACCTTTGACAATAGAGCGATTGTTTGTACAAATAAAAAGTTTTTTAGACGAGTTTGATTGGATTATTTTGCCCTATTGGAAGTTTTATGCGACAATTAATTGTTTAAATTTAATCGATTTTGCATTACAGTAATTCAAACGCAGATCTAATTTTTACAATGAACTACTTTTTTAACACTTAGTCATTTAATTTTTGACACTAAGGCTACAATATTTACTAATTTTATTAGTTTTAAAGAAAGAAGTTGTTTGTAGGAAAAAGTTGTTTGTTAAAAAAATTTAGGAAGTTGATTTGTGAAAACATTTTTTAAGCTCTAATATACGCATATTTTTAAAATTTAAAAATTGTGACATTATAAATTAGCATTTGCATATTTTTGTATACTTAAATAACAATAAGTGAATACTGACAAACTTCATTTATAGTGTTTGTTATAAATGTATAAAATGTCACATGATTTATACTTTAACAATCTGTTTTCTGGTTTTAATGCATTTTTAGGCCAATACGAATTGCAAAAAACTAGCAAAAATGTAAAATTAGAAATTAACTTTGAGTACTCTTTTGGTTAAAACATCAAAATTAAATTTTGGTTGTAACGACACATTGCGATACACTTTTGTGGTTTTACAAATATGCTCGTGAAAATCCGTAAGCATTTCAAATTAAAATACCGTTCGTTCGTTCACTGTAATTATTTTTGTATGTTGCCTCTTCTGCGGAACTAACTATGTGGTAAATAAGTTTTTAAACCTTAAAAGTTTTATATAGTTCCAATTCAATTAGAGTAAAAACAACAACTGACAGAAATAATAAGTAACCGTAAACCAATATTTTTTTAAGATCAAGTATTCCACACACCATATTAATAAACTTTTTGGGTGGATATTTTTCTCATGGCTAAAACAACGTGGATGATTTAGTTTATCCGTACGTCTACATTAAAAATTCTTTTAACCAATATTGAACCGAATGTTAATTTAGTTTTGACAATCTCGGTGACCTATTTTATACAGTAAGAGTTCATTAGCATTGGTAAAACCCGGAACGAAGATGTTGAGGCTGAAGTGTAACACTTTTACTGTAATTTAATTTAAACAAAGGTTTTCTGGTTTAACTTTTATATAATAAGCAGCCTCCTTAGTATACCGTACAGAATTTCAAATAATTTAAAACTCGAAAATTAACTTGTTTAAAAATATGTTCTATGTTTTGTTTATAATAATTATCAGAGTTTTATTAGGTGACATTCTATGATTAAAGCTTTTCTCTTGTCAAAGTGCTAAAGCAGTAAAGACACGTCCACATTTCTGAAACGTTATTCTCGAAACAAACAGTTTTTTTTTGAAAACATTGCATATATTAGTTTTTCATAAGGTAAGGTTGCAGATTCCAATTCATAGAAAATGGTCACTGATGTCAAAGCAGATGAAAAATTTAAATTAAAACCTTTGTTTTAGTTTGTTTATTTTAAAAAAAGCCAATTAAAATACAAGGGAGTGTCACTGATATCGCTGTATTATATCATGACTTCGAAAGTGTACAGTTTTAAAAACAGACGAGAAAAAAGTTTCACAATTACTTATTCATGCCTTTAAACTTTAAAGTACTTTTCTCTTTTGTTTATCAAGATATCACATTTAACTTGCTCGAATACATAGCACATTTTGTTTCTCTAAAATTTTTGTTACGTTTTACTTTAAATATTTAGGCTTTTTTTAAAGGTTTAAAATTAATTAATTAATATTATTTAGATTAGGAACGTTTATACTTATATCTTAGTTATTAATACAGAAAAGTAAACAATTAACGTAAAGTGCAGCATTCAGACGCATTTAGTTCAAAATTGCCTTGAGCAATGTCCCTGAATTCTCGTTTTTGACACGCAAATTATTGTGAATGTGAAAACTTAATTACTCGACTGCTACCGTAATCTAAAATTTTTGCAGGCTGTAGCGTTTCAAATGCAAAAACTTAACATTCAATATTTTATAGTATACAGAGTAGGTACCGCACTAAATTTTTCATCCGTATTGATTTTTGGACTCAACATTTATTTTATGTATTTATTTTGCATAAAACAGGATACGCAAGGCCGATGTTACTCAGTCCTAATGGCGCGACCAAATACTGCATACAACAATATTAACAAAAATTAACATTATCACAATGTAGCTTTTCCCAGTCGAGACTCGATCCAAGAGCCTTCAGTATGCAAGACGTGCGTTATTCCACTGCGCCGCACCACAACCTAGACGTTTCTTAGGAACCCTTTCTTTCTAAATAACTTTTTTTAAAAATTAATTTTAAGCCCCATTTTCAAAACAAAACTATTAAAAAAACAATTCAAACGATCGTCCCATACAATAAATGTAATGTTAAGAGTCCTGGATCAATGGCTCGGATGTGTCGGTGAATATTTTTTTAAATACACAACGTTAACTATTCGTCACGATGACAAATTAAAAACGTGACAATCGTCCATTATGAATTTACGATCCGAAAAACAGTTTGAGTGACTTATGTTTGTGTAGAAAACAGTACATATTATATATAATTAAACTTCACATTGCACCCTCTTACGTGTGCAGTTGGGAAATCAGTGTAGCGGAAATATCAATAAACATATTGTCACTTGTATTTATTCAATTATATTTACGCGTCTCACAGAGAAGACAAACCGAGCCCAAGGTTAATTGGAAGAGTTTCTGTTCCGACATCTTATCTCTTCGGCATCAAAAAGGTAAGGCGCCACATTAAAATGGGTTCAACAAATTCCTCTGACGCCATTAGTTACCGTAGTCTCCTTTTAAAGCAAAAACCTGGTTCAAAATTTGTAAAATCTTTTTTAAAAATATCATAAAAAATAAATAAAATGATTTTTTAAATTTTATAAAAAGTCGAAAACTTAAAATTTTAACACTAAGAAAATAATATTATCGTTTTTAATAAAGTCAAAAAATAAAATAATTTTTTGATCTTAAATACTGAATTTACTTTTAATGTAACTATTGTATTTAAACATTATAATAGTGTTTATTTATTGTTTTCTTAATTGATACTTATATATTTGTTATATAAACTTAATTGGGTCTTAATTGCATCAAAATAAATCATGGCGTGATTTCTAAAAAAATTACTGCTTGTCGCATTCGCCTATTAGGTGGCACCACGGTGGTCTGGGGTCAGGGGAGGACTGATTCCTATCACTTGTTTGTAGACCTAAGGCTAGAACGGCACACGACCTTGATTAATTAGACATTTTTCTAAATAGTTTGGACCATGAAGAAGGTATAGCAATGGTTTGAACATCAATCGGAACTTTCCAAGAAATGAAATTACGAGTATTTTTACAAAAATCATCATAGTAAATTGAGCTAAAAACGATCTTTAGTTTAAATTGAAACGTAATACTAAATTTTTAATTTTGATTATAACCTACTAACTGGACCAAAATATGCTGCAAACCAAAATTTTGTGAAAAAAAATTACTGAACGCCATTTCAGGCCAATATAAGGCTAAAAATTATATGGAAAATTTATCAACAGTTTTTTAATCATAGCAAAAAAACACAAAAAATGTTGCTAATTATATAGTTCATTAACTTTTGTTGCACAGCACGTTTTATTGTTTCAAACACGGCTATCTTCTACCTTTCATTTGTTTGGTAGATAAACCAATTTTTTGAAAGGAAATTGCTTTTTTTAAATCCTTAACATACTATTTTTGTCAAATTTACAAACCCTAAAAAATTTTAAAAAGAATTTTAAATTGGTGAGTGCAAACCATTTGCCAAATGTTTAAATAAAATTTTGTAGGTGTTTTGATATTTTAATTTTATTATTTACAAATAATATTACTGTAGATTTTGCTTCATGACCCATATTTTCGAATAATTTGATTGAAAAATTGGGGCTTGGAGCTGGGCTCATAAAAATGACCTTTCACCGACAATAGGAATTTCCCCCAATTTCCAAAATACACATGTTAGATTTGATTTCCAAACTAATTTAACGTTTTAACTGCATTTATATATTTGGTAAACAGTTTGACTATCTTGTAGAAAAGGGTGCAAAAGATTCAACATTGTTTTTGTTTATTAGTTTTTGCCAAGTTTTAGTTTTTTTTATACTTTCTTTTTTAAAGGAATTTTCTTATTCATAAAGGTGTTTTTCTTTAAAGAAACACGTTTCATTAGGAAAAAATCATAATATGCTATATTATATACATAGTAGTTTTTTCTGTTTGAAACCTGATAAATTATGCTTTTGCGATTTTGCAAACTGTCAATTTTTATAACCATGTTTTGTTAAACTAATAAACTGAATATTAGATTACAAAAACATATTTACATCATGTTGGTTGTTTTTCAAAAACACATAAAGCGGCGCAACGGTGTAAAAATCATAGAGCACAATCATTACAGTTTTTTACGTTTTTAGCCGACAAAAACTGTTCGTTTTTTTAAATAAATTATTGGTAAAATTTAGTTTTCGTCAATTTTGCTAATTTACAAATCATTAGTGTTGTCGTTAACTATTATTGTGTCGAATAAATATTTTGACGCAAGCCCAAAGTCTACTGTGGTGTGGATGGTGTACAGCTTGATGTTTCCCGGAGCTCCGGAGCGGAGCTCCGCTTTATTTTGGTACTAATTTCATGAATAATTAAAAAATAATGCCATAAATTATTTTATCACAAAATTTTATTGAATTAAATTTTTTTTTAAAACTTAAAAGTCCTAAATATGCCAACAGAATAACATACATAAAACATATTTCAAGCTTAATACGCCTGAAATTGCTCATTTAAGAAGCGGAGCTCCGGAACTTTCTCCGCATTGAATGGCTGGAGTTCCGGAGCATGATATTGGAGGGTAGGCACATCACTAGTAGGGGGATGTTTTAGTTTTACTCTCATGGTCTCTGCTCATACATAGTACCCAGAACCGAGCTTTCTGTCTATGCCTTTTTCCTTCTTAGGGTTTACTTGACCTTTTCGTATTTGTTGTAGAAGGGCTTATCTTAAGACAGGCAGGGTCGGACCAAGAAGTAGGATACTTCAAACTAAACTCAAACTGTAACTGAACATCAAAATTAAATTAGTCAGCGCGACTAAGAATGGTTTATATGTATTAAAATTTTATGTAATTTTTTACTGGTTTTGAGAAAACTCTGTAGTTATTTTTTCTGTAACTCCGTAAACTGGAGTAATTTAAACATCTTTTCCAGAAAAATCGCAACAACAGTAAAACTTGGTCAAATTTTTTTTATTAAAAATAGCTCTATTTACTTCATATTTTTTAGTTCAACCAAATCTTAAACTTAAAATTTGCTACCATGTCTTGTTTTTACGTATAAATATCCATTCAACGGAAGTGGTCCTTTTTCAAAATAAATGTTTTTCTGTACAAGCAATCATCGTCTTGCTAATAACTATTGGAAATTATTTTTTTCATTTAAATGCATTTTTTAATAAATACAGTTTTTTTAATAAATTTAATAAAATAAAATAAATTTTACAATTTAAATTTTTTATGACCACTAGCAGCTCCAATATAAAATGGGCTTTTATTTAAAAAAAAACTAACATAAAAAGTTAATATCGTTTGAAGTTTTTTAACATTTGTTTAAATTTTAAGTGATTGGGTTTTTGCATAAATGACTGCGGTGGTTACAGTTTTGTTTGTTTGGTGTTTTGTTCCGGATACAAAAGGCTTATCGATCTATGCAATAAACGATGTCAATGGTCTCGGGCGGACATACGACGGCGTTGGAGCACTCAGCGGAGGGGGAGTAAAACATTTTTGTTAAAACTATATGATTAATCAATGAAAATTTAGTTTTTAAATTTTCACATTTGAATTTTATTTCAAAACACTAAAAATTTATATGCGTGTATAAGGCATTTTTTTTAGTTTTGGCGATCAACGATCGCTAAATGACGTGGATTTCAGTATCTTATTTTCTATGAAACCATAATAATACGTAACCAGCTTAATTTTGGGATTCGCAGAAAGTGTGAGAACACAAAGTGGGAGCGAAAATAACCAGGCGCTGAAAAATTTAGACTGCTAAATTTATTGAAAAATTTGGCCGATACAGGAATTGAACCCGTAATCTCCAAAGTTGACTCTGGCGTGTTATATGCCATTACACCATAGGCAGGACAAGGAAATGGGAAAGATAAATGTCGTTTATTAACGCTTGCACTTTGAGTTTTCACGGAAGGAACACAATGTGGTGTCACAAAAGTGTAATAATTTTCATGATGCGCGTTTTATTTTCGTATCGGGTATCTTTTGCCAGCTTCTTACTTTCAAAAAAAAAAACACCACAAAAAAACGGGGCAGTATGCAAACTATTTTACTTGCGAGAATGGTGGAATATCAACCGAATGGAATTAAAATATTTTTGAACAACATGAAATTCAGTGGTACTCTAAGAACAAATGTCATTGGTTTTAATTTACAATTGAAAAGCCAATTATTGATTGAACCTTTAAAAAATATGATTTCTGAACTTCATGTATTTTATTCTAATATAATTATTACTTTAATTTAATTATGTTTTTATCTAATTATCTAATGGCTTTCATCCTATGCTGGATGAAAGTCATGATTTTTTTTTAGTTTTTTTTTTTGGTTTTTAAACACTTATAACTTAAGCAGTTGAATTTTATGTTAAATTAAAAATTCGATAACTAATAAAATTTTTATTATAATTTTAGGCCACCTCAAAATTATTAGTCAATTATCCAGAACCACACAGAAGTCGGATTTTGGATATATTATTCCTGGTATCTTTAATATAAGTGTAAAAAAGCTTATACGTTCTTCTTATTGCAAAAATAATTATCGTAATAAATAACGAATTAATAAATTTCTGCAATTTAGGAAGACTGAAAAAGATGTCATCAAGTGTATAACAAGTGATAAGGCTGAGAATCTTCTCAAAAATTCGCCACCGCGACCATTTTTTTTTAAATAAAGAGAAAAAAATTTACAAACAACAGGCGCAGTAGCATAGCCTATTTAGAAATACAGTTACAAAAAACTCATTTAATTTTAACACCAATCTACAAAGTTCTGTGAAGTTATAAATAGACTGCGTATAACAGCGTGCAACAGCGTGCCTTCTGAGTGAAATGCCTCGTGTGATGCGGCTATACACTTTCGAACATCTTCTCCCAAATGAGTATTGAATTCTAAAATAATCTGAAATATATTTAACTACTCATAAACTTATATTTAAAAAAAGCACAGCCTCAAAAAATAATCACATAGAGTTATAAAAAACTAAAGAAATTGTCGAAGTTTTGTTTTTTAGCCTGGCTATGCTGCTTCTTTACAGATTCTAAAAGTTGAAATAGGTGGAGACGATCAATCTTCAGGTTCTAAGCTTTGTTTTAATAACAAGTTAATGTTTAAGTTATTATATTTACACGCTTTAATAGTTTCTCTGGAAGTTTTAACAACAACTTTTAAAGGTATAGTCTCCTAAATGTGCTTGAAAATTCAAAAAATGTTAGTTTTCCCAACTTTAATGTGGTAACTTTTAAAACACGTCACCCTTGTGATGCGTCTTGTAAATGTAATTAAAAATCCAAGCCATGTTTGTTATTTTTTACAAACTTTGGTGTGGTGACTTGTAAAATACACCACCCACCATTTTGAACGGATTTTTAAGTTTGGTAGCAATTGACCCTTAAAACATACGTTATTTCTTTCAGTTTTGACTTTTAAAACATACTATCTCCTGGTTCGAGTCCTTTAAACTTGGTTGAGAACCCATAATATTATTACTTTAACAATTTTTGTGTGATGACTTTGAAAACACATCAGCTGCCGTTTTGAACGAAAAAGTTTCGTAGAAACTGATTCTCAAATCATACGTTATTTTTTGTTTTTGTATGGTAAAACTTTCCATACTGATATTATTGTGTTCCGAAATGGTATAATTGCAAACTATTTAATGCTAATTTTATGTAAAAACATTACGTGAGAACATTAAAGTAAGAGTAAAAGTAATTTGTGATTTTTTAATTTATGTAAAGTAAAAACAAAAGTAAAGGTAAAAATTTTATTAAGTAAAAGTAAGACTTTTTTAAAATAAAAGTTATTTTGAAACAGAGCAAAACAATGGTTTTTAGAGCTTCAAAACTTCGTTTTAAATTTTTTTTCTAATTTTATGTATAAATTTTCATTTAATACGTTTTTTGGTCTAAATAAAGTGTGTTTAGCGTATTTAGGCTTAAAAACTTTTCTTTTGTCACTCATTTTACAACAAGCCCACACGGAATCTACTGGTTGAAATTACTTAATTTTTAACTTAAATTAATTTAAGTGTTTGCAGAAAAAAATATGAGTAAAAATAAAAATAAAAGTAATTAAAAACTTCAAAAGTTGAGTAAAACTAAAAGTAATCCAAAATCCGTTACTTTTATTATTTTAAACAAAAGTAAAAGTAACTTTTTAAAACACTATTTTGCACATACAAGTACAATCTTCTGATTTAAAAAGTGTCGATTTTGCAATTGTGAACTAATGTTTTGAGCATGATTTTTTTAATTGCCATTTTCCGAAGATAAAAGAATCACAATTGGGTTATGAAATTGATTCTGCAAATTAAAAAAATACAATCATAAGGTCAATATTATTTATTCGTTGGGCAACTGTATAATCCAAATGGTATTTTCCTGTTGTCTACATTAGTCCAGACTTTTCTGTCCAAACCTAAGCCACGGAAAAACTGCCAGTTTTCTCCACTATATTCCTGGAGAATCTTTTAGGATAGTTAAAAACTTTAAATGGAGAAAAAAATATGAATAAAAGAATTCAAAAAGATTTCATATTGATGTGAAATTTATAGAGAACCTAGTACTAGCAAAGAAATATTTCATATTGATGTGTTATTTATAGAGAACCTAGTACTAGCAAAGAAAAAGACAACTTAATATTTGAGCTAATTAGGAATTTAACAGAAAACTTTCTAGGAACCATTGTTTTAACTGGAGATTTCAATCTGCCAGGGGTAGATTGGTCTTCAGTTAAAATAATTTCAAACACACAAAATGAAAATAATTGGTTTGAGTTTTTTATTGAGCTAGGTATGTATCAGCTTGTTTCACAACCAACTCGTGAGAATAATTATTTGGATCTTTTGTTCACAAACGATAGAGAAATTTTGGATAATGTCACTGTTCCGCTCAGTTTTTTACAATCAGACCATGATATTATTTTATCCGAAATTAAACTTTGAAACTAATATTTGACAGTCCTAAAAATAAGATTCAACACTACATACCTGATTTTTTAAAAGCAGATTATGATATGCTAAGTTTGTACTTATCTACAATCAACTGCAAAATTTTATTTGAGGAATGTGGCACAGTAGCAATCAATAGCACAAATGCATGGCATGCACAAATCAATGGCACAAATGCTTGGCACAAATTTAAGGATATTTTGTTGTTAGGAATCAATAGACATGTGTCCCTGGAAAAAAATTATTTACAAATAAGAAAAAAATTGTACAATATCCAATACATATAAGAAAACTACAAAATCAAAAGAAAAAACTTTGGCATAAGCGTAATATTGATTAAAAGCAAGATCAGAGTACAAAAAAATTGCAAAGTATACGAAAATAAAGTTAGAGATTTTAACACTAATAAAGAAACATAAATTCTAAATTCAGGGGGTATAAACAATTTTTACGAATTTGTTAATAGTAAAATTAAAACAAAACAAACTATCCTACCAATTAAAAGAGAATATGGGGCTTTTCAAACTGAAGAGTTTGAAAAAGTTGAAGTGTTTGGAAATTATTTTGCTTCCGTTTTTACCGATGATGATGATACTTTACCAAATTTTAATCCACCAAATATAGGGCAGTTGGACAACATGGTATTTACCACAAAAAAAAGGTATTTAAAGCCCTAAAAAGTTCCCAAACAAATAGTCTCGAACACCTGACTGTTTTCCAGCTTACTTTTTAAAACGCTTGGCTAAAGTTATTGCTGAACCTTTGGCAATAATCTTTCAGATGTCTTTTGATTTTGGAGAATTACCACTTGATTGGAAAATAACTTTATTAAACTTATTGTTTAAAAAAGGCACCTAAATTATTTTATTTGCCTATTGCTTAGCATAAACACTTTCAAATCTCTAATATAATTATACATTTTAGATGGGGCAGAAGCCTCTCATATGCATGAGGAATGGGATGAAAATTACCATCGAGGATATGAGTGGTGGCTAATGAAAGAAGCAAAAAGGGTAATTAGATGATACAGGATCTTTGAAGCTGTCAGAAGGGAACTTAGAGCCGTCAGCAAATTTTTGGTACTTTAAGCCGCAAAAAGGGAAAACAAAAAAGGGAAGCAGTACGTGAAAAATTGTTTGGGGTTAGATTTAGGTCTTGGCTTGGGCTTAGGATTAGGTTTTAGTGAAATCACACTTTTGGCTCCGATTTTCCCATTTTGGCTCCAAATTATGGCTTTGACTTTCCTTAGTGCACTAGGAATACAAGATATGAAGCATCAGTTTTTTTGCTCATAATTTTTTCACTTTTAAATTTTTTTATTACCATTCGGAGTGAAGTCAAAAATTTCAATAATAAAAAATCCATAGCATATTTTTACTACCTACAACGTCTTATCATTTAAAATTTAATTACATAACTTAAAACAATAAAAAATTAGAGTGATGTATACACAAACACAAATACGTATAATCCTATTTGTTTTTGTTTGTTGTTCACGTTGTAATTTCAGGTTCAATTTGAGACAAGTTTAATCTGAAAATATATAACTAAACACCATCAATTTTTGGATTGTTTGCAATTTAATTTTCTGGATAGTTGGGAATATATTATACACAGTTTAATCAAAATCCGTGGATTATTAAGAGATTTTATTTTATTTTGGAATTAAAATTACCATCGGGGATATGAGTGGTGGCTAATGAAAGAAGCAAAAAAGGTAATTAGATGATACAGGATATTTGAAGCTGTCAGCAGGGAACTTAGAGCCGTCAGCAAATTTTTGGAACTTTGAACCGCAAAAAGGGAAAAATTGGAGCAATACGTAAAAAATTGTTTGGGGTTAGATTCAGGTTTTGGCTTGGGCTTAGAAATAGGTTTTAGTAAAATCACACTTTCGGCTTCGATTTTCCCATTTTGGCTCCAAATTATGGCTTTGACTTTCCTTAGTGCACTAGGAATACAAAATATGAAGCATTAGTTTTTTTGCTCATCATTTTTTCATTTTTAAATTTTTTTATTACCATTCGGAGTGCAGTAAAAAATTTTAATAATAAAAAAGCCATAGCATATTTTACAACCTACAACGTCTTATCATTTAAAATTTAATTACATAACTTAAAACAATAAAAAAATTAGAGTGGTGTATACACAAACGCACATACGTATAATCCTATTTGTTTTTTGTTTGTTGTTCACGTTGTAATTTCAGGTTCAATTTGAGACAAGTTGAATCTGAAATTATATAACTAAACACCATCAATTTTTGGATTGTTTGCAATTTAATTTTCTGGATAGTTGGGAATATATTATACACAGTTTAATCAAAATCCATCGATTATTAAGAGATTTTATTTTATTTTGGATATTCGTTTTTTAATACTCAAGAATTTTTTTATATTTTTCTAGCGAAATCCTAATATTAAACTGTACGGATTATCGTGGGCTTGGCCCGGATGGCTAGGAACTCAAGATCCGTATGCAAATGTCTCCAAAACTGCTGACTACACTTTAAAATGGATTCAAGCTGCCAAAAAGTTACACAATTTGGATATAAATTATATTGGGGTATGATTTATTATTGTATAAAGGCTAAATTTATGAAATTAGCTATAAATAATAATATTATTTATTTATATGTAATTTTATAAATTTAACTTTAATTCAAAATCGTTTATTTTATTATTGAGAAATCTACCAGATGCAGCGGGTTTTCAAAGCTGTAATAAAGAAACTGAACCCATAACAAAATTTTGGAAACTTGAAATAACTATAATAATAATTAAAACTCGAAAATACGAATTTGAAAGCAAAACAAATGCTCAGGGTTAGGCTTCGGCTTGTTTGTGGATTTAACGTCGGATTTACGCTCCGAACTTCCAAACTCTAAAATTCCCAAATTGTTTGTTGTAACCGTGGTTTTCTGCAACATGAAATCATCATTTGTACAAGCAGTTTTTTTCGCTGAATCAATACATGTGTAAAGCAGTAAGCTTTTCAAACGCAAATTAAACCGCTAAACATTTTTATACTCGAAAGTCGAAAATTTTTATGCACATTTAAACCATTACTGAATAGGAAATTCCATATTCCAATAAAAAATTCCCAAAAAGACTTGGTTTGTAAGCCTTTGGGATTGTTATCGTGGCTCAAATGCAGAGTGTGTATCGCGCCTTGTTGCTCAGTAAGGAATGATCTCGTTGCTCAGGCAGCACAGAATTTAACATTGATCTGAACTGGTGCGTTCTCTTTCCACGTTTTAAACGCGTTTTGTAGCCTCAAAAATCACAAACGGTAAAGAGCATGCCAATTGGCTTTTTTAGCCTTTCCTAAATAAAAATCTTTACTTTTTTGAAAACCAGGTTTTCACCGTAGCGTCCACAGTGATGATTTGAATAAAAAACCGCATTGATTATTCACAGGTTTAGCTGATATCCATAAATCTAAGCTACGCGCTGATATGAATTCTGTATTGAGTATCTCCTTGAGCCGTTATTGGGGTTGTAATTTACGTTTTTTATATGCTCTAAAGTCCGTAATTATTATTTTTTATTTTATGCTTCTGAGTCCTGACTATTTTTTTACAAAGTTTAAATTTTTCAACACCTTCTGTTGTATTTAAAATGTTCAAAATACTACTTTATAGATTTGGAACGAAAGACCGTGTTCTTTGGAATATTTACTTGTAAGTTCAAGACGTTGATTTTTTTGTTAACGACTGCCATTATTAACGTCAATGGTTATACGGTTGAATAAAAATAATAATCTTTTAAAATAAATTATATGATTGAAACATGTATAATTTAGGGGCTTTAATAATTTTGTGAAGCACGTATTTTTTTAATGAATCATAAAGTATTGTACGATACAATAGTATTAAAATTTCTATACTTGCCGCATAATGTGAGTAGATAGATTTTTACTGCATTCATTTAGACATTAAGAAAAAGTTTGGATGTTAATGGGTTAACCGATGTGCATATCGTCGCACCAGGTAGTATTAGATTACTTTTTGTACCATCTGGTTTGAAGATTTTTAAATGGTTTTGCATAAAATAAAATAAACCTTTTAATTTTTTTTTCAAAACTTTAGTGGTCATGTAAAGCCCAAAAAAGTAATTTAAAAAACTAAATCAAAAAAAAAACTGCAAAATAGAATGTTTTTTTTTTGAAAACCAAATGAAACCTTATAGGGTAGTGCATTTAATTTTGGCACTTTTCCCAATTGGGCATTTTTGATTTTGGACTATTTCTTTGGTAATCCTGGACGGAATACGACGTTTGATAGCTCAAATGAGAGCTAATTATATGTAAATTACAGTCGTAAGCTTTTTATTTGTTATGTTGTGATATTTTCATGTGAAATTGTGTGATTTATAAAAAATAAAATTGTTACTCGTTTTTAGAACATGGGCATTTCATGATTACGCAATAAATTGATTTAAAAATTAAACTGTCCTGGTAAAATTAGTCTATTTTCAGAATTTTTAGTCCCCGTGGTTCTACGTTGCGTCTGTGGTGAGCAATCGTTATAAAATAAAATTGTGTAATTTCGCACACATATTGCTGTAGGTAAAAACGGGTTGAATTAAGTGGTTGGGCGTTCAATTGTAGCTGTAAATAGTTAAAAGACAACGTTGAAATGTGTAGGGGTCATAGCACTGCATTTAAGCTCGATTAAGGGGGTCCTTTTAAAAAGTGCCGAAATTAAATGCACTTTTTTCCCAAATTTTGCTCATTTTGATATCATTTGGCATTTTAGCTTGTAACTTTTTGCCAGTTACACGTTGCACGTTGAACAACAAGTAAAAGCTTAAATTAAAAAAAACTGTCTGCAGATAATAATAAGCTTTTAAATTTTTAAAAATGATGACTGAAAAACAATCGATTGTTTGTAAAGTGCCGAAATTAAATGCATACATATTTCGGCAATTTTCCGTTTTTTTAAAAACTGATTTAATTAAGTTAAAAAAAATTTTCGTACAGTGAAATTTTTATGAAGCAACGCAGTATTGTGAAAGCTTCAAAATGAGCTATCAAACACGAAAATCGGGCCATACAGTGAAAAGTTATATTGGAAAAACGAAAAAGTGCCGAAATTAAATGCACTACCCTAAAAAGAATCGTTTTAAAAATTATTTTATTCAAAAATTTTAAAATTTTTGAAAAAATTTTGTAAAAATTGTAAAAGTGATAAAATTTTATAAAAACCAATAAAAACGCCAAAAAACTGATATAATAGAATTTATACGTTCTAACGAATAATCAATTATTATAATCTGTTCTTATGAAACCTGCTAAAAATGATGAAATTTTTAGTTTGAAAAACGTTTTGATATTAAAAAAAGCGTGAAGTGCTTGTTAAACAAATTTTAGGAAGTAAATTAAAAATTATTAATAATTCATAAAATGCATGTCGTCATTCATAATTTAAGCAGAGTTTTTACAAATAATGAATTCCACGGCACGACGAACGAGTATAGGATTTTTGGAGTCGTCAGTGGAACTTGGAACCATCGCAAAATTTTTGGGAACTTGGAATCGTGAAAATAGGAACTTGAAGCCGAAAGTAAAAAAAATGGTTTGGGATTGGGTTTAGGTTTTGGCTTAGGCTTAGGCTCAGGCTTAGGCTAAGGCTTAGGAAATTGTTTTAGTGATTTTGTATTGTATTTTTATTTTGTCTAAGACAGGGACATACATAAGCAATAGACACATTGTACTGATTTTGTATGCATCAATAAACAAAAGACCATAGTCTATACAAAAATAAAGCGGACTGGCGACACTAAACTGGAACTTTGAAAGGTTATATCTCCATAACGCTAGGTAGAAAATGTACGGAACATATATCGGAGCATAGCTCAGACTTTTGGCTATCTTTAAAAAAGGTTAGAAAAAATTGTTTTTCTATGACGTCATCACTACAGCCTACGGTGAAAAAAACCTGGTCCCAAAAGAAACAAAACTTTTTTTATTAGTACGAGATAAGAACTTGGATAAGAGTTCGGTATACTTTTTCGTGTTTTTTCTGAAAGTTTCAGCGAAATCGGCTCGCTCAAATTTTTTTTAAGATGCGTTAATAGTGCGCGTTTTTCGCGATTTTTCGCCAAATTAATACACTGCAAAAAAGATTTTGTTTTGCTTCCTGCTCGACGTATGTACGATTTTGATCATATTGTTATATATCAAATGTCCGCCGTTTTTTATCTCTTACTTTTGACCTTAAAATTTTTTGGGGGGTGGACCCCCCGGGGACTAGGGGAGGAGCAAACACAAATGCCGAAAATTTTTTTCAAAATTTTTTTTAAATTATCAAAAATGTAAAATTTATCACAAATGGCAAATTTTGATAAATCGTTTGTGTAAAAAACCTAATATTAAGCTTACAATTAGCTGTTAAAAATGACGAATTTAAAATTTAGAAGCATTCCAAGCTCGTATGCTGGCAGCAGCAAACCTTTAAATTAAAAACTTTTCGAAAAAAATAAGCCTTAAAAGTTTATTTTCTTAGAAAAACATATTTTCAAAGTTGAAATCCTACTACAAAATTGCCAAATATCGCAGCTAAAAAATGCTCTGTTGTAAGTGTTTTCTTGCTTGCAAACATGTTTCCCCGTTTGTCAACACAAAAACAAATTTCTAATAACTATGTATCCAACATTTGCCAATATCCAAATGTAATTTTTGAATGACTCGAAAAAGTATGTTTTAACAGCATACCGAGCGGCGTTTATTATCTTGTACTAATAAAAAAATTTTGTTTTTTTGGGACCAGGTTTTTTCACCACATCAGCCGTAGTAATGACGCCATGGAAAAACATTTTTTCTAACCTTTTTAAAAGATAGCCAAAAGCCTGAGCTATTTTCCGATATATGTTCTGTACATATTTTACTTCGCGTTATTGAGATATTTTCAAAGTTCCAGTTTTGTCGCCAGTCCGCATCATTTTTGCATAGACTATAGTAATAAGATAATTCAAATACATTAAACCGTGATTAAACCAGAAGATAAGCGATTGACAGCTTAAAACTATATTGGCGGAAATATTTCAAGATTTGCATAAAGTAAATAAACATAACATTTATATAAAATTATATAAGAAAAAATTAAATCACATTATAAAAAAAGAATAATTCTAAAAAGATCATGCAAAAAGTTACAATCACTCATACGAAATTAAAATAGTTTTTTGTTAAGTTTATAGAAATCTGTATTCAAACTGTTCTAAAGTCTTGTACATTGCCTTAATAATTTGGAAGGAAGGTTTTTTTTTCATATTATCAGTTACACATTTTGTTCAACAATGATTTTTACATATTTATGACTTTTAGAATACTTACCTTGATTTATATCAAACATCTTTAAAACACATTTACTCAGCTTGGAAGTTTTTAAAAACTATGGAAGATTTAAATCAACTCCAAAGCTGTTGATTAGTCAAAAGGAAAACATTTATATAACTTATGAAAATAATTCAAAAAGGTTCTAATATTTGTTTGGATGATTACTATGATTTAAACTGATTAATTAATCTTTTTTATATTGTAGATGGAGCTTGGGGAGAAAATATAATGAGCAACAAGACAGCTTTAGATTCTGTTTACGCACTGGGGTAATAAACTTTCATCAAAATTTGGTGTACATAAATATTAATTTTAGAAATTTTTTCAATGTCTTCTTCTTTCTTTCAATTAATTTTAAAAAAATATTGTTTTGACTCTTTATAGTAAAATTTGGTTTTATATAAATTTTGGATACACCATTTGTTATAAACAGTATTGCTTACTGTATAATTAAAGTAATTCTTATGGTTATAACAAATTATATTATGTTTTTTTCAAAAAATTAAGCAGTCATAATGTCTAGCTCTTTGTTTATAATACATAATTCATTTCTTATTTATAATAAATTATGGAAAGTAGACATTTTGGTAAAATCTTTTAAGAAAAGTGCAAGCTACAGTATTTTTAAAATTACGCCAACATATGAAAAATGTTTAGTGTTATTTTGCAATTCTTTAATTTTAAAACTTTTTTAGTGCACATTATCCAGGAACAAAAGCTTCAGCCAATGCACTTAATAGCGGAAAAACACTGTGGTCATCGGAAGATTACAGTACGTTCAATGATGACATTGGAGGAGGCTGTTGGGCGCGGGTATTGTTTCGTTTGTAGATTATAAGACCACGGCACGGTATTATTATAAAACTAAAGCACCGTAAAGAAAAACCAAAAACTACACTATATTTTTGACCAAAATTTTGCAAGAAAAGTCGCACTTGCAAACGTTTGTGCGACTTTTCTTGTAAAAATCCGCCATTTTCCGCAAGTAGTTCCGCGCTGCGATTTTTAACACAGTGTTAGTTTTCTTGCAGTGCGGACTGCGACTTTTTTTGCACTCAATACTGCTTTATTCGCACTGCGATTATTTTAGCACTGCGAGTCTGGCTGCACAACAAAAAAAATACAGACGCTGGTAGACATTTTCAATAGAATAAAACACTTCAAACTTTGTTTTAATTAATTTTAAAACGTTGGAAAGTTATTTTATTTCATCAAAACTAAAAAAATTTAATATCTTCACTTTAAAAAAACGACTTTTACTCATTTAAACACAAAATTTTTGCTTCGCTCTGTTTTTTTTTTTGTTGTGCAGCTAGACTCACAGTGCTGTCGCAGTGCGAATAAAGCAGTGCGAATAAAGCACTTTTGAGTGTAATAAAAGTCTGCAAGAAAACTAACACTGTGTTAAAAATTGTAGCGCGGAAAACCTAGCAGAAAATGGCGGATTTTTGCGAGAAAAATTGCACACGAATCTGAAAGTGCGACATTTCTTGCAAAATTTTGGTCAAAAATTTAGTGTACAGTCGGACATTCTCTTGTGTTATATATTCTTGCTAACATTAAAAAACCTTAAAATTAATAGTTTTTTTTATATTAAAATAACTATTAATTTTAAATTTCAAAATATAAATTTCAACGTAATTAATACTATAGTA
Organism: Microlaimidae sp. YZB2_3; assembly: GCA_030248175.1. Taxonomy (NCBI): domain Eukaryota; kingdom Metazoa; phylum Nematoda; class Chromadorea; order Desmodorida; family Microlaimidae; species Microlaimidae sp. YZB2_3. The sequence continues at coordinate 29,985 of JASAMX010012396.1, forward strand.
GCTCTAAAACCCTGTTACCTAAATAAATTTTTAAATACCCGTATTTTAATTTTTTGGGACAAAAAGCAAAACTTTTAAATTGTCTAAAGTATTTAAAATATTTAATATTTTCTAGATTATGTATATTTTATTTTTATAGTTGCTAAACAGGAATTATGTAAATGGACATAATTCCTGTTTAGCAACTATAAAAATAAAATATACATAATATAAAAATATTAAATATTTGAATCTTTAGACAATAAAAGTTTTGCTTTTTGTCCAAAAAATTAAAATACGGTATTTAAATATTAGGTAACAGTTTTTAAAGCTACTATAATTATTAATTATTCAGTTGAAATATTTGAAATTTAAAATTAATAGTTATTTTTAATCTGAAAAAAACTATTAATTTTAAGGTTTTTTAATGTTCCACAAGAATATATAGCACAGGAGAATTTTCCACTGTACACTAAATTTCTAGAGCCAATTTTTCCGAGAAATGGGAAATATGCAATTTTTTCTCGCAAAAATCCGCCATTTCTGTCCGCTTTCCGCGCTCATTTTTTAAGACACAGTGTTAGTTTACTTGCAGACTTTTATTACACTCGGAATTTTGTTTTGTCGCACTGCTTCTCGCACTGTAGCTATAAGTCTAGCTGCACAACAAAAAAACAGAGCGACCGAAAATTTTGTGTTTAAGAATAAATTGTCAAAAGTCGTGTTGAAGATATTAAATTTTTTTTGATGAAATAAAAATAACTTTCCAACGTTTTAAGAAAAATTAATTAGAAACGAAGTTTGAATATTTTGTATTGAAAATGTCTACCAGCGTATATTCTTGTTGTGCAGCCAGACTCGCAAGTACTAGGAAATAATCGCAGTGTGCGAATAAAAGCATCTGAGTGCAAAAAGTCGCAGCGCGGCTCAAGAAAACACTGTGTTAAAAAATCGTTCAGAACACTTGCGAAAAATGGCAGCAGATTTTTTACAAAAAAATCGCACAAACGTTTCCGAGTGCCAAACTTTGGAATTTTGGTCAAAAATATCAGTGTAACAAAACGAAAAACAATACCCGCCCGACACCCCTCCTCAATGGAACGTCTCTGGTGTTCCGATGACCACAGTGTTTTTTCGCTATTAATTTGGCTGAAGCTTTTGTTCCAAAATAAGTGTGCACTGAATTTTAAAATTAAAATACAAAATAACACTAAACATTTTCATATGTTGCAATTTTAAAAAATATGTAGCTTGCACTTTTCTTAAAAGATTTTACCGAAATGTCTCTTTTTACCATAATTTATTATAAATAAGAAAGAATGAATTATGTATTCTGAAGAGCCTAGACATTATGACTGCTTAATTTTTTTGAAAAAAAGTTAAACTAACCATAAGAATTACTTAATTATACAGTCACCGAATACTGTTTATAACAAAAATAGTGTATGTTATATAAAACCGAATTTTACTATAAAGAGTCAAAACAATATTTTTAAAATTAATTGAAAGAAAGAAGAAGACATTGAAAAAATTTCTAAAATTAAATATACACCAATTTTTGATGAAACTATTTACCCAGTGTATTTCTTGTTGCTCATTATGCTCTCCGAGCTCCATCTGATATAAAAAAGATTAATTAATCAGTTTTTAATAATCATAAACAAATATTAGAACCTTTTTGAATTGTTTAACATCTATAAAATGTTTTCCTTTTGACTAATCAACAGCTTTTTAGAAATTGACTTTCCATAGTTTTAAAAACTTCCAAGCTGAGTAATGTATTTTAAAGATGTTTGATATAAATCAAGGTCAGTATTCTAAAAGTCATAAAATATGTCAAAAATCATTGTCAAAATAATAATATGAAAAAAACCTTCCCTTCCATTCAAGCTTCAAACAGTTTTTAAATACAGATTTCTATAAACTTAACAAAAAACTATTTTAATTTATGAGTGATTGTAACTTTTTGCATGATATTTTTAGAATTCTCTTTTTATAATGTGATTTAATTTTCTATATAATTTTATATAAATATTATGTTTATTTACTTATGCAAATCTTGAAATATTTCCGCCAATATGGTTTTAAGCTGTCCAATCGCTTATCTTCTCGTTTAATCACGGTTTTAAATGTGTTGAATTATCTTATACTATGCAAAAATGATGCGGATAACAACAAAACTGGAACTTTGAAAAAGTCTCAATAACGCAAAAATTAATATGTACAGAACACTGGAAAATAGCTAGGCTTTTGGCTTATTTATTTTTTAAAAAGGTTAGAAAAAATGTTTTTCATGGCGCAGCATTATTACTACGGGCTGATATAATTGAAACCTCAATTTGCCAAAAAAACAAAATTTTATTAGTACAAGAGATAATAAACGCCGCTCGATGCCTGTTAAAAATATTACTTTTTCGTCAAAAATTACATTTGGATATTGGCAAATATGCATAGTTATTAGAAATTTGTTTTTTGTGTTGAAAAGAAAATGTTTGCAAGCAAGACACTTAAAACAGAAGACATTTAGGCTGCGATATTTCGCAATTTTGTAGTAGATTTCAAGTTTGAAAATTGCTGTTTTTCTAAGAAAAGTAAGCTTTATTTTTCGGAAGTTTAATTTAAAGGTTTGCTGCTCCCCAGCAAGTATACGACTTGGAATGTTCTAAATTTTAATTTGGTCATTTTAAAAACAGCTAATTGTAACTTAATATTAGTTTTTTTACACAAACGATTTTCAAAATTTGCCTAGAATAAATTTTACATTTTGATAATTTAAAAAAAATTTTGAAAAAAAATTTTTCGGCATTTTGTGTTTGCTCCTCCCCCCGGGGGTCCCCACCCCCCAAAAAAATTTTAAGGTCAAAAGTAAATTAAAAACAGCGGGAACTAGATATATAACAATATAAATCAAAATCAGTTACATTACGTCGAGCAGGAAGCAAAACAAAATCTTTTTTGCAGTGTCGTTGGCGAAAAATCGCGAAAAACACGCACTTTCAACGCATCTTAAAAAAGTTGCAACAAGAGCCGGATTCTGAAATTTCAGAAAAAACACGAAAAAGTATACCGAACTCTTATCCAAGTTCTTATCTCGTACTAATAAAAAAGTTTTTGTTTCAACCAGGTTTTTTTCACGAGATGACGTCATAGAAAAAGAATATTTTCTTACCTTTTTAAAGAATCGCCGAAAGTCTGAGCTCGTGCTCGATATATGTTCCCTCCTTACCTAGCGTTATGAAGTTAGTTAGTGTCGCCATGTTATATTTTTGTATAGACTATGGTCTTTTTGTTTATTGTGATGCATACAAAATCGAGCAATGTGTTCTATATGTATGTACCTGTCTTAGACAAAAATAAAAATACAATACAAAATCACTAAAACTGGTCCTAAGCCTAGGCCTAAGGACCTGAGCCTAAGCCGAAACCGCCAAAAAATGCCAAACCATTTTTTTACTTTGACTCACTCCCTATTTTAGCGATTCCGAGTTCCCAAAAATTTTGCGATAGTTTCAAGTTCCACTGACGACTAGAAAATCCTATACTGTTCCGTCGTGCCGTGGAATTCATTATTTTGTAAAAACTCTGCTTAAATTCTGAATGACGACATGCATTTTGTGAATTCTAATAATTTTTAATTTACTTCCTAAAATTTGTTTTTTAACAAGCACTTCACACTTTTTTAATATCAAAACGTTTTTAAAAATTTCATCATTTTTAGCAGGTTTCATAAAAACAGATTATAATAATTGATTATTCGTTCAAACGTATAAATTTATTATATATCAGTTTTTTGGCGTTTTTTGGTTTTTATAAAATTTTATCACTTTTTTTACAAAATTTTTTCAAAAATTTTAAAAATTTTTCAAATAAAATAATTTTTAAAACGATTCTTTTTAGGGTAGGTATACAAGCAGCTTCGTTTTTCCAATATAACTTTTCATCTCTATGTTTCTGTTTTTAATAACATTTTTGAAGCTTTCCCACAATCTGCGTTGCTTATAAAATGAAAATTTTAACTTAATTAAGC
>JASAMX010012397.1:0-11775 GCA_030248175.1 Microlaimidae sp. YZB2_3
ACACACACAAACATTACGTCTATTTATATATAGATTGCCAAAAATCATGATATTCTGGCTTTAAATTGCCTAAATACTCTTTCCAATAAGTTTGAGCCAACTTTGAGTCAAGAAATTTTTTAAGTTCCAAAATCCATAGGGTGAAAACGCGTTGTCCAGTATAAAGATGTTAATGTAAGTTGTTTCAAAATTTCAACCCCCTTACGACATTTTCTGGGGTATAATCTTTCTAACGATACCTCATTTACCTTAATCCGTTGGGTGGTTAGGGAGGAGTTAAGGAACACACAGACAGACAGGCAGACAGACTCACACACACACAAACACACACACACACACACACACACACACACACACACACACACACACACACACACACACACACACACACGCGCACGCACGCACGCACGCACGCACGCACGCACGCACGCACGCACGCACGCACGCACCCACGCACGCACGCACGCACGCACGCACGCACGAACGCACGCACGAACGCACGCACGAACGCACGCACGCACGCACGCTCGCAGGCACGCGCACGCGCACGCGCACGCGCACGCACGCACGCACGAACACACGCACGCCTGCACGCACGCACGCACGTACACACACACACACACACACACACACACACACACACACACACACGCACACACACACACACACACAGACATTACGTCTATTTATATGAATAAAATTATTTAAAATACCGGACTCGTGGTAATAAAAATATAAAAAATTTTCCGTTTGACAAATAATAGTCTGGACATGGTTTTTTGATGCTTCTCAGTTACCTAATATCTAATATTTGCGCATTGAAATGTAATAAATTTAGCTCCGGTTATATTTATTTCGATCTAATTCTATCATGTTTCAGTTTTATTTAAAAACACAACCCGGTGTTTGGAAAACAGGTTTTCCGTTTTATGACCGTCAAAATGTTGCTGCTTAGCTTTTATTCTTATCGTAAAGAATGAATTTTAGAATTAAAATAAAACAACGTATTTTTGCAGTCTAATTTTGCTTATTGTTGAAAAAGGAAGTTTTTTTCAAGAGTTTCGCTTTTCAGAGCTTTGGAGCTCTGTCATATTTCTGTACAATTAATTTCTTAAATAATTAAAAACTAATGCTGTAAACATTATTTTGTTAAAAATTTTTTTTGCAAGCTACGTTTTTAAAAATTTTATTAAAAACAAAAAAATATATTTAAATATTCCTAAGAATGCAGATACGATAGTTTAAAACATGTTTTCAGCTAAAAACTTAAAGCTTAAAGTTTAAAGCAATAGTTTAAAACATGTTTCCAGCTTAAGAATGCTCATTTCAGGGGCTTAGTTGGAAAGTTCGTGCGCTTGAAATGGCCGGACACCGATATATTTGAGCTTAGAATGATTTTAATATTTTAGGTTAGAACTATTACCAAAGAGAACACATTATGATACTTATACCTAAAATCCAAAATTACCGGTGTCAAAATAACCGGTGTCAAGGGATATATTTCCCCCTTAAAAATTGTTCCCCCCGGAAAAACTATTCCGGGATATTCTTTCCCCCCTTCAAAAATTTGCATAAAGTTTATAATATTAATTCTGCACATTCTTCAAAAACACGTGATTAAATTAAAATGGTTATTTTGTTATCATGATACTTTTATAAATTCACAAAATTATTGAGATAAAACCCATGAACTACTTTAACCATTTTAAACCTTAGTCTCCCTAAACAGCTTAAGCAAAACCTTAAAATCAAGTTAAAATTCATGACAAACGAACAACAATATAAAAAAAAGGAGAAAAATAATATCCCGGTTTTTTAGCGGGATAGTTTTTCCGGGGGGAAAACTATCCCGGCTTTTTACCGGGATAGTCTAGGGAAAAAGAAGGGGGAAAAGAAATCCCGCGATACCGGATTTAATTCGCAAATAAATTAGTAATTCGCAAATAATTACTTAAAACTTAAACTTGATTTAGATTTAAATCAAATTTAAGTTTAAAAAACCAGTAAAATAATAAAATGAAAAACGAACGGCCGGAAAATCCCATAACAAAAAGATTTAGGGTCGATGGAGACTAGGGATCTTGGAGCTGGAACTTGGAGCCAAAAATAGAGAACTTGGAGCCGTAAGTGGGGAACTTGGAGCCGTAAGCTGTGAACTTGGAGCCAAAAATAAAAATCGTTAAAACGTGTACCTAAGCCTAAGCGAAACCTTAATTTAAGCCCAACCCAATTTTTTTTGAAAGGCCTTAAGTTCCCATTGCTCGTGGCTCCAAGTTTCCAAAATTTTCCCATGGCTCCAAGTTCCCTGCTTGTAGCTCTAAAGACCCCGTACCAACAAAAACCGCAAAAAAAAACTTCGAAAAATCACATGAGGAAGCAAAAAAGCAAGATCTGATAAAAGTGGGCCAAATGTATTGTTAAAGTTGCTAAACAAAAAAATACACGTTACACCTACAAAATTTTTTTACTATTATAATTTGATATATTTTAAGGCATATAAAAATGGGAAATTTAAGGTTGTAATTTTAGTTAATTTATAAGAAATAAACCTAAAAAAGAGTCCCACTTTCTGGTCACTTTTTTTGTCCACAAGTTTTGCTTTAATGTAATGTTTAGATATTCTATTTTAGTATTTTATTAAAAATTTGTTTTTTACAATCGGATAATGATTTAGCATGATATTGATACTCTTTTGATCGCGCATTTAGTTTTTTTCTATAAGCAATAGTGATGTTTCTCATCTTCAATCTCAGGTTGAAATCTCTGGAGTTCCTAATCACACCCGTACCTCTGGAGGTCCCGCCGATTTTAAATTTTTCAACACTTATGAATTCTTAACATTTTTGCTGATTTTATTTCTAAAAAACAATGCCTTAATAACAGTCGATGTTTTTTGTCGAACTTTGTTAAAACCGTTAAAAAAGTTCTAATAATAATGAAAATGTATTTCATAGAATAAATTATCGATTTAAGCTTCAGATTATTTATTTAAGGAGCAAAGTTCTGGAACTTAAAAGCTACGGAAAACCTTCCGTTTTAAGTTTTTGGAGTTCCGCAGCTTGATATCATTCATTATTATAAAGAAAAAATTGTGCTTAATTTTTTGTAAAGTCATACGTGTCACAGATATCTTATTTCCTTTTGGTGTTTCCAACTTATTCTGTTTTATAACGACGAATGTTATCCCCAACCCGGAGTCACTATATAACTTTTATGGCCTTTTTTTACCGAGACGACTTAGAGTGGCGATAACGGAATAATTCACGACCACATTCGTTTTATATTTATTTCGGATTAATATCGTTTTTAAAATTAAGAGGCGCTAAAACAGGAAAAAAACTGCGGCTGCAAAATAAGTCCGAATCCGTATAAAAAAAGCCTTATTGCGACTTTTTATTACATTGAAAGCACAGACGTTCGTAATTTGATCGATCAGAGTCGCGGGTATTTTTTAATCATTGAGATGAAAAACGGTGGTGAAAAACGAAATTTTCGAAAAAAATCAGTCCAGTATTTAAACTTTTTGGACATTTTGGACGTTTTTAAAAAGTAAAAAAAAAATGTTTGTTCACAAAATGTATAAAGCATAAGTTTTAATCATTCAAAAATTAACACTAAAAAATACGCAAAAAAACTCAAGAACCGTATTTCAAAAGTGTGAGATTTTTTATTTTTAGTTTTATATTACATATTTTTTGGATTGATACAATTTTCAAATTAAATGTTTTTTAGTTTTGAGAAATAGTTCAATAAGTCTTTTTTATGAAATGAAAAAAGTGGCTGCTACCTTGGGAAAATGAAAATCAAAGGAATTAGATTCTGAAAATATCTCAAGTATTTTGTTTCCAATGATTGCTTTTTTGGGTTTTTTATCGAACAGCAAATATTGCATTGATACTATTTTCAAATTAATTGTTTTTTGGGTTTGAGAAAAAGTTCAATAAGTCTTTTTTTATTAAATGAAAAAAGTGGCTGCTACCTTGAAAAAATGAAAATCAAAAGAATTAGATTCTGCAAATAGCTCAAATATTTTATTTCCTATGATTGCTTTTTTTGGTTTTTTATCGAACAACAAGTATTTTTTATACTAATTTGTTTTTGCTAACGTATAGCTTAATTTGTTTTAACAGCGATAAAATTTAGCCGACGCTTTTATTTTAACTTTCTACTTAAAGTTGAAATACTTATCACATATAAAGCTACTAAATCAGTGATCGGAAACGCTTTGACTTTTATAGTGTTTAAACATTTTTTATGTTTTGAATAAATGATTGTGATTATTTTCGATCTAAAACCTATATTCACGCAAATTTATCGGTTGGATGTGTAAAGTTCGCTAAACTATGTTCGCTATCGATATAATTAAGATCACAAGGCAATAAATTGATATTATTAGCATAAAAATATATAATATAAGAAAAATGTGAAACTTCTATATAAAAAGTTAAGTCAGCGCATGTTACTAAAATGTAATAGCTCATTTTAATAGTAAGTCTATGATAATGGCATATTTGCCATTTTAATTCACGCGAATTAAAATATAGAGTAAGCCTTTATGATGGCATACCAAATTTCAATCATAAATACTCACAAAAGTGTAATACTGGATAGTTACATTGTAACTGGGTTATTCAGCCGTTTAAAAGAAAGGTCTTCGTCTTAAATTTTTACAACTAGTCAAAACTTAAATTTTTTTTTGAAATAAACGAAATTTTGTCTTGTTTGTAAATAATTTGCATTAGCTAATTTTCATACCGAATTGAAATAGTTTTGTTCACGCAATTTTTTTTCAATTTATGCATTTTAAATTCAGGATTAAATGAAGTTATGCAAAATTATGTTAAGTTAACAAATTAAATTAAGTATTTTAATTATTTACACAAATATAATTTGCCTATAATTACCAGTAATTAATCTTCTTTCAATTAATCCACGACCTTAAAAGCAAAACTTTCTTTGAAGAATTTTAAGATAAAGAATGCTAAACCTCCTCCGCCTGTCGCGCTATCTATGATCACAGTTTTTCATAAATTTTTTGTTTAAACTTATTAAAACTATTTAATTTTAATGGCTGAATTTTATCTGGCTGACCTTGTAAATTAGTATGTATCAACACATGAGAGGGTCTATTAAAATTGTGCGGTTATGACGTGTTTTTAAAAACAAATTAGAACGCTAAATTTTTTAAAATCCGCTTTCCACAAAATATACAGAAATTAACCAACTTTAATCCTTAAAAAATTTGCATTTTGGTGCCAAATTGTAAAATCTGTTAAATAACTGTGTTGTGTTAAATAAATGAGTTTTGATCTTTAATATTTAATTGTTTTTATTAGAATTTTTTAATGATTTTGTTGTTAAATAGTCAATCCGATACTACAATTATTGAGGTCATTTGGTTTTTATTTTGCCTATAATAAATAATCGTTTAAAAAATTTTTAATTTGATATCAAAACCGATGAATATTCTTATCTATTTTTTATGATTTTATTTCTTAATTTAATCATTACTGATTTTTTTATTGTAGAATAACTGACTTAATTTCGGCCAGGACTTAATTTCGGCCACCAATTTAAGATGTTAGAAAATTAACCTCACACAAAAGTAATTGGATGAATGTTGAATAAAGTGTTTTTGCAAAAGTTTTTTATTTGTGTTATTCTACATTATCAACATTTTCATATAAAAAGTGAATTTTTTGTGATTTTCTTAATTTTTGCTTTGTGTTTAAACTGCATCAAATTTAGAACGAAGCATTATATAACCTTAAAATATGTTCTATTTAAGGCTCCAAATTGTCAATTTTCATGTTTAAATATTTTCTTCAAAATCACTTTGCAAAACGTTTAACTAACTGCGAATTTTAAGATTCCATTAATTTCGGCCACCTTAAAATTTAGGTGAAAAAACCTGCCGTTTTTTGCTGTTTTCAATTATCATGGTATTACCGTATTTATAAAGAAATTTTAAGCCAAAAAAAATTCAATAAAAAATAAAGGCTATTAAAACTTGTTTTTTTTAGGTTTTGACATAATTATATTAAGTCTTGTTAATAACTATTCAAGTTTGCAAACAGAAAAAAATTAAGTTATATGTACCAAGAACAGTACCTAAGGATAAATTTACAACCTTTAAAAAATTTTATTGTTCGTTTTGGCAAAAGTTATAGCCAGTTTTTTGTAGGTGGCCGAAGTTAATGGCTCGCGCCTTAATTTCGGCCACTAATAAAAAAAAATTTTAAACCTCCACTGTTTTTTAAGTATAACATAAATTTTAAAATTTTGCATTGGAATAACAAAAATAGCTATCGTTTCTTTTTTAGACCAATTTTTTGGTCGATTGAAAAAACCAGAAAAAACTTATCCAAAAAAATAAAAACAAGGTGGCCGAAATTAAGTCAGTCACCCTAAATATAAAATATATTGTAAGGTTTAAGTATAATATTGTTAATTTTTAGACTTCCGTGAAATTTTTTATGAATATTTGTGATTATCATTTATTTTTAGATATTTAGTGGCGTTATCTGAGTTTTTTCTTTTTTTTGTAACCTTTTATCTGAAAATCAGATAATTAATCAGTGTTCAACATATTCACATTTATCGTATACAAACATTGTTTTTCAATAACAATTAAAAAACATAAGTTTCGTTTTTAGGGGTCATAGGCACCCATTGCAGTGCCTTAGGGCATAAAATGTTTTTTTAGACTGTCACTAAAAGTTAGAGCATAAAATTCCGCATAAATCCCCTCAAACTTTAAACCAGTGGCTTAGACAGTTTTTGAGCATTATGTCAAAAAGTGCACTTGCTGTCCTCATACAAAGGATTTTTGCAAAAATCGTAAAACTGACTCACCCCTTTAACCTCTCACGGTACCCGACCCATAAAATATATTGTAAGGTTTAAGTATAATATTGTTAATTTTTAGACTTCCGTGAAATTTTTTATGAATATTTATGATTATCATTTATTTTTAGATATTTGTGGCGTTATCTGAGTTTTTTCTTTTTTTGTAAGCTTTTATCTGAAAATCAGATAATTAATTAATCAGTGTTCAACATATTCACATTTATCGTATACAAACATTGTTTTTCAACAACAATTAAAAAACATAAGTTTTGCATTTTTGTCTTAAAATATACTGAATTTTATTTATAAAATAAATAATTGGATTTTTTTGTTTTTATGTTTAAACCAAACGAAAATAAACAATATTCGCAATTGATTTCTTAATGTGTATCGTGTTAGCTATGGATAAATTACATTTTGTTAACTCGTGATATTTTACTTGGAAACCAAGGTAAAAGAAAACAAAACTACATTTTTAACAGCTCGTGATATATTACTTGAAAAAAAAGCTCATTTTACTTGAAAAAAAGTAAAATGAGAATAAAACGATTTTTTGAAAACATATTGTCACGTCAAAAATAAAATTATACAAGAATTAATAAATAGGTCTAAAAGTCCATAAAAACTTAGTTTAATAGCTTCTTATAAAATGACATTATTTTTAGTTATAATTTTAAAAATAAAGTGGTTACAGTTTGTTTGTTTCAACAAAATTTACTTAAAAAATATCGCTTATGCTTTTTTGTGCTTCAGTTAAGTTGGGTTGACCTCAAAACTATCTCTGTTCAGATAACACACTCATGGCTTTCGGGAACTTGGGTATATTTTTAAAACCTGGTTGCCCAAAACCCGAATCTTCATTTTGTTAAGTAATTTTTTTATCGAAACGTTTTACTCTCATAAAAATCGAAAACTTTCATTTTTGAGGATGAAAAAAATTTTTTGCAACAAAAAGAATAAAAAGTTGAAATGGGAAAAGCTAAAAAAAAGTTCTTTAAAAATTGACGAAGCATAGTGGATTATTTGCAACATTTTTTGTTCTTTCAGAACATAATAAACGTTATTCTGCAAACATGTTTGAGTTTGATAGTAATAGCTAGAAACCACCAGAATTTTGCATTTGCTACATTTTAAAAAAAATATTATCATTTTTAAAAAAAATATATATTATTATTATTGAATTGAATTGGAATTTTTTGTCCAAAAACCGCTATATATTTGCAGAAGGTATTGCGCGCCAGTGCTGCAATGTGTTAAAAAACTCCAAGGGAGGCTTCCGCTGGACGCGGCGTTTAACACAGTGCAGCACTGACGCGCAGTACCTTCTGCGAATTTTTAGCGGAATGAATCTCAAAAGGTTAATTTAACATGTTTTTTATTATTTTTTTCTTCCTTTAGGTTAATTTAACATATGCTTTCTATTATCTTTTGTGAACCTGTGTCGAATATTAGTTTTAATTACGATTTTATTTATATCCGCCCAGTATCATTTTTCGCCTAGTATTATTCGGCAATGTTGAAAATTATGATTTTGTGATTTTTGAACAATAGTTATCAATGCTCGGATTGAATTCCAGAACTTTCTAATTAAAGCTCAGTCTCAAATAAAACATATTTTTATTATAACGAGAAGCTAAGATTTCAAAACTTGAGGGTTGTTTTATTTTTTTAAATTTGCAAAGACAAATTCTTAGCAATGGTTTACACCTTTTTTGTTTTTATTTCAACGCCTGGATATTTTGATTTAATTTAAATAAATTCTTATAGAAAGTATAAAATAAGAGTAAATTGAATAAAAAATTTACAATGTTTATTTATTACAACGTTGCAAGTATCACAGTACTCATTATCAAGATTGCTAAAACAGAAAGACTATCAGTAGATTATATACAAATAACAGTAAAACACAGAAATACTTAAAATATCACGAAAATCTGTCACAAAATTGAATAAATCTTATTTTATTTTATTCGATTTTGTGACAGGTTTTCGGGATATTTTAAGTATTTCTGTGTTTTATTTTTATTTGTGTATAATTTACTGAATACTGATAATTTTTATTTAGTTATAATGGTTTACTAAAGTCATAAAAAAGAATCACAAAAAACACAGTTGATGTTACATTAAATTAATATGTGTATTATAAATTTAATAGGAAATTGATTGTGACAGTGTCAAGTTTTTTTCGAAATATAGGTATTTTTTTACTAAGGACAACTGATTTTTTTAAAACTCAGTATTTCCAAAAATTGCTCCAAAATTTAATGACTATTCTCTGGTTTTTTAAGCGATACTGGGAAAATTTTCACAAAAAATTTTCGCTTGAGCTCTTATAACTTTTGAACGCGCCGCGATCAATATGCAAATATCTCGCGTTAAGGTCCTTAAATTTTTGGCTACCTCCTGAAAAAATTTTTTTTTCAAAAATTTTGGGGAGTTAACCCCAAAACCCCCCAAATTTAGGGGCAATTTTTTTTAGCCAAATTTCTAACTTTTTACCATATAAATCCTAACGTCTGAAAATTTTCGTGCATATTGCCCATACTTTTATGAGCTTAAAAATATATAATTTGTTAGAGGTAACCTTCCTGGGTCGGGTTGCCCGATGGGTTAAAGGAGGTCAATTTTACGATTTTTGCAAAAATTCTTTGTAACCCAAAAATTGTTAGGGGGTACATTGTAAGTTGTAAAAATGGTAACTATTGGTAGATTTGTGTTAAAAATAATATTTTTGACAACAGCGTGTTGAGAGCTTTAATATAAGTATAAATACGGCGGTATGTAATAAAATATATATAAATGACCCCTAAAAATTTTTGGGGGTACATTATGGGTTTTAAAAATAATATTTTTATTGAGTGATTTGAGTAAAAATAAGTATTTTTATTATCAACGTGTTGAGAGCTTTTATATTAGTACAAACATGACGGTATTATAATAAAATTACCTCTTAAGAATTTCGGGGGGTACATTGATTGGTGCAAAAATTGGATTAACTACTGAAATGAATTTAAAAAACCATATATTTTTGAAATCAGTGTGTCGATACCTTTCATATAAATATAAACACGACACTTAAAATAGAAACATTGACAAAAATACCATTGTTCACATTCGGAGGTATTTGATGGTATGTAACCGAGTAACTATAAAAAATTTTAACCTAAAATTAATATTTTTGCAATCAACACGCATAGAGCTTACTAATTTAGGGGGTACAAAGGGGTCTGTATTTTGGACCCGACCATTTAGATCAAATTTTTTTATATTTTTAAATTCAGCACGTTGAGAGCTTTAAAACGATGTATTACACGCTTATATAAAAAGGCTGTGTCAAAAGTTGCGTTTTTAGGGGTCATGGGCACCCATTGCAGTGCCTTAGGGCATAAAAACTTTTTTAGACTGTCACTAAAAGTTAGAGCATGAAATTCCGCATAAATCCCCCAAACTTTAAACCTGTGGCTTAAACAGTTTTTGAGCATTATGCCAAAAAGTGTACTTGCTGTCACCAAACAAAGGATTTTTGCAAAAATCGTAAAATTGACTGACCCCTTTAACCTCTCACGGTACCCGACCCAGGCAGATTACCCCTAAAAAGTTTTATATTTTTGAGCTCAGGAAAGTTTGGGCAATTTTTACAAAAAATTTCAGACGTAAGGATTCATATGGTAAAAAGTTAGAATTTTGGCTGAAAAAATTGCCCCTAAATTTGGGAGGTTTTGGGGCTAACCCCCCAAAATTTTTGAAAAAAAACTCTTTCAGGAGATAATTAAAAGCTCAAGGACCTTAACTTCACATATTTGCATATTGATCACGGCGCATTCAAAAGTTATAAGAGGTTAAACGAAAATTTTTTTGTCACAATTTTCCTAGTAACGCTGGGAAAGAACAGAGAAAAAATTTAAGTCATTCAAATGGTTGATATACAAAAAAAAGTAATTTTATTTTAATAATTTTATTATGGTTAAATGGACTGTATGACATCTAAATAATATCAAAATATAACTTTGGTTTCATGTTTCTAAATTGGTAAACTTGTGTAGTTAAAAAAAATAAAGATTTTTAAAATTTACGTTTTTTTGCAAAATTGTAAAATTTTGGTTGTAAAATTGAAAAATTTTTGAAAATTAATTTGATTTTTAAAAAGTTTATATTTTTTATTTAAAAATAACGATTTTCAACATTATTAACAGAGTATTTGGCTTGAAATGCATCGCTAAATTTTCACAATTGCATAATTTTATACATTAGCTCCTAAAATTTTATTCATTCAAATGGTTGATATACACGAAAGGGTAATCTTATTTTAATAGTTTTATTATGGTTAAATGAACTGTATGACAGCTAAATAATGTCAAAATATGAGTTTGGTGTCATGTTTTTAAATTGGTAAACTGGTTGAGTTTGGGTAAAAAAAGATATTTAAAATTTACGTTTTTGCAAAATTGTAAAATTTTGGCTGTAAAACATAAAAATTTTTTAAAAATTAAGTTGATTTTTTAAAAGTTTATATTTTTTATTTAAAAATAGCTATTTTTAGCATTATTAACAGAATATTTGGCTTGAAATGCATCACTAAATTATCACTAAATTAATTATCACTAAACAAATTATATATTTTGAGCTCAGGAAAATATGGGCAATATGTACAAAAATACTCAGAAGTTTTAAAAAGTTCAAAATTTGGCTGAAAAAATTGCACCCAAAATTTGAAGGGTTTAAGGGTAATTCCCCAAAAATTTTTTGAAAACTTTTTTTTCAGGAGTTAGTCAAAAGTTTAAGGACTTTAACGCGAGATATTTGAATATTGATAGCGGCTCGTTCAAAAGTTTATAAGAGCTCAAACGAAATTTTTTTTGTCACAATTTTCCCAGTATCGCTAAAAAAACTAGGGAGCAATACGTAACTGAACGAAGAACGTCACAA
>JASAMX010012399.1:0-10260 GCA_030248175.1 Microlaimidae sp. YZB2_3
AAAAACCTAAAAAACACACTTACTATTATTATCATAGACAACAATTTAACCCGTTTGATACTAACAAAATATTATGACTTAATTCCACAAAAAACAAAATTAGTATTTAATACACATTCATAATTTTGTTTAAAACAGTAAAATTATGAAATCTTTATAAAAACCGTTCTATCAAAATACAAAAAACAAAATAATATACTGTATTATATTTTTTTATATTGAAATACATTGTTCAAAAAATTGCCGAAATTTTAAGCAAGTTTAAAAATTTGTACAAACTATAGTCTATACAAAAATGATGCGGACTGGCGACAAAACTCGAAATTTAAATTGTTATATATCCATAACAAAGGTTAGAATATGTGCGTGACAAATATGGGAGCATAGTTTAGACTCTTGGGCTATCT
This sequence comes from Microlaimidae sp. YZB2_3, assembly GCA_030248175.1. Lineage (NCBI taxonomy): Eukaryota > Metazoa > Nematoda > Chromadorea > Desmodorida > Microlaimidae > Microlaimidae sp. YZB2_3. Next base: position 408 of record JASAMX010012399.1, read on the forward strand.
TTTGAAACGTTAGAAAAATTGTTTTTTGATGACGTCATCACTACAGCCGATACGGTGAAAAAAACCTGGTCCCAAAAAAAACACAAAACTTTTTTATTAGTACGAGATAAGAAACGCCGCTTGGTATGCTGTTTAAACATTTTCTGAGTTTTTTCTGAAAGTTTGAGCAAAATCGGTTGGCTCAAATTTTTTTATAATGCGTTGAATGCGCGCGGTTTTCGCGATTTTTCGCGAATTTTCGCCACGCTAATCACTGTCCAAATTATTTATTTTGTTTTGCTTCCTGCTCGAAGTGTGTACGATATTGATCATATTGTTATTTTTTTAAATGTCCGCCAGTCCGCATCATTTTTGTGTAGACTATAGTGATTTTTTTGTAGATCCAAGCTCTGTAATAGACCTCCGCTTTTAAAAGCCTTGCAGAAACCTCTAAAGCTCCAAAACTGTACTACTACTTGCACTAATCTCATGAATGATTAATGAGTACTGTTATAGACAATTTTGTCAAAATTTTAAATAAATAATTTTTAAAAATTATTAAAACACTAAAAAATAATTTTAAAAATGCCATTAGAAGAACAACTAAAAACGCATTTCAACCTTAAATAAATTTTAAATTCCTTATTTAAGGGGTGGAGCATTAAAACTCTAAAGCTCCAGAGGATCCTGGCTTTAAATGGCCGGAGCTTCAAAGCATGATATCAGACGGCAGGAAAATCACAAGTAAATTACTGCAAATCTCAAAACAGTGACGCGAAATGCATAAGCAACGCAGACACCTAAAGAATTGTGGTTATAGGCGTTTGAGATTGCACAATTTAACTGCTAACAAATTAAAAAAACAACAGTTCTTTACGCACTAGCAATCGTTTAATTTCCCAAACATTGGTCTTTTTATGTTTTCAATGGAAGTGGCCCGTTTCGCTACCGCCACTCGTCTTGATCCATTTGGCTCCCGTCCCATTTCGCCCCTGACCAACTTCGCCCCCAGGAAATTTTTGCATATTTATTATTTTTTTGCTGAGACCCACTTGGCTCCTGGTTTATTTCGGCCAATTTTTATGAAATTTTTTGCGGCGCCGCGATAATTGTAACAAGAAAACGTGAAAATAATTTTAATTTTGAAATTATTATTCTAAAATTTTTATTATTTTTTACGGAAATACGTTTGTAGCTAAGTTTTAAATGTTTCAAACAGAAATGTATTTTTTTGACAAAACAAAGCATTTTAAATAATTTTGTGAGCTATTGATGTCCAATAAATATTACTACTGGCGTAGAAGAGCATGTCGTCCGATCTCAATCTAATCTGATCTATACTCCCGAGATTTACTTTCCATAAAAATTTTAAACTCCCAATAAAATTATTTTAATTTCTCATAACCTTAATGCGTGTACAACACATTCGGCGCAACAAAAAAGAACGTTCTTAAAAAACACACTATTAGTTAAATAAAAATTTTTAAGGTTTCGCTTAGGCTTGGGAAAAAGTAGGGTTTCCAATTTTAAGAGCACAACATTAAATGAAGATTTATCAAGATAAAGTTTCGCTTGATTTTTTGTTTTTCGCAAATTTTAGACCAAACGAATATTATATCAGGGGCGAAATGAACTAGGAGCAAAATAGGCCACGGACGGGTAGCAAATTCGCTAAAATTTCCCGAATAAACGGTCACAACAATTTGTCAGAAGCTAAGTAGGCCGGGAGCGAAATGGGTTGAGTCCGAAGTGTCTTCAATTCGTTTTCAACACCTTTTACAGCATTTGCCAGACGCAAATTTTTCTCTGTCCAACGCTCGGTGTTACACTACTTCTTGTTTTGGCTATTTTAAAAGATTTTCTAAAAGGTGCGGTACAGAGTCAAACTTTTTGTCTTGGATTTTCATTATTTTTTGTAAAACCGTTACCCCTGCCCCCAATAGGCCACAAAATTTTTTCATCACAATATCTCTAGTGGTTCAAAAGATATGACCCTCCAAAAATAGCGTTTTTTCAAAATTCTGTACTTGAAAGATTTCTCAATAAGAATAAAATTTTAAGTTTTAAAATTTTAAATTAAAAGTTTTACTGAAAGAAAGCGGCTACTTTTTACTTTAATTTGCTATTTTGATTGTTATTATTGGTGCAGTATTTGCGATTGTTTTGGTAAAAACACGAAACGACGCAGCGATTTGATTAAGTTTGCCCAACATTTTTTCCTACACATAGTATTTTTAGCGAAAAAATCGCGAGTGTTTCTGCATAGGAAACGAAATACTGCTCCAATCTTAACAATTAAGATATTAAATTAAAGTAAAAAGTAGCCGCTTTGTTTCAGTGGATATTTTGTAACTTAAATTTTTATACTTATTAAAAAATCTTTCAAGTACAAAATTTCAAAAAAAAACCGATATTTGGGGGGTCGTATCTCCTGAACCACCCAAAATATTTTGATGAAAAAAATTGTGGGCTATTGGGAACAGGAGTAAGGTTTGCACAAAAATCATCAAAATTGAAGACAATAAGTTTGACTCGGTACTGCATCCTTTAGAGCTAGCGAAAATTCTAAAATCCCAAAAATATTTCCTAATTACAAATCTTAATATAGTTATAATTGAAAAAAAAAAATAATTCGATTTTTGCTTTTCAGCCTTGTTCCAGCTTTTGGAAAACTTAGTAGCATTTTTACCCCCAACAGATAAATTCTTTGTCGTGTAGTTCATGCCAAACAATGTCTCGATGAATTCGTTGAGCGATTTTTCACATATTTGAGTAGTGGATATTGAAGTTGTAGCACAACTAAAAATAAAATATTATTGATTTAATTAATATTGATGTAATAATTTTGATTCATGGCGTGGCACAAATTATTTACTGTTTAGTTTTAAAAAAATTTTGTTTTGTTTGAATATAAATTATTTTTTTAAAATATTTGCATTCGCAAAAAACTTAAGAACTGTGGTAATTTTCTGTAAACAAAAAAAATTTTCGAATTACAAAATGTTTATATCCGTATGTAGCTTTAGTCTTGCTCAAGGGCTTTGCTAGGGGCGGTTGTATATGGTAAGCAATCTTTCTCCTCTTGGGCCGACGGAGGTTAAATTTAAAAAGCTCCGTGGAAATAATTTTAAAAAGTTTTCTCACGCTTCTCTGCGTTCATCGCTCAATTATTATAATACTCGTTGATAATGGGTTGCTAGCGGATATTTTTTTTTTAAATTCGATTGCCTTCGGCCGCCAATACAATTTGGGTAATCACTATCTAACCAAGCTAGAGGGTTTTTAAGGGACTAATGTGAAACTCAAAACACAAAAGTTAAAAAAACAAATTAAACAAATTTTAAAAACGATATTTTTTGTACAAAAATATATTTATCAATAAGCTGAAGGGCGAACCGACAATTTTAAATCTGCAAGCAAAGCACCCGTGTTACCGCCTGAACCAAAAGACCAATTTCCCATTTTTCGTAAGAAAGATTTACCAATCTTTTTTCTTAATATACGATTAAGTAAAAAATGATAAATAAAAAACAATATACAAACCAAACGTTTAGTATTTTTATAAGCGACGGCTTTTTTGTTTAGAAAACCCAAAAATCTAGTTTTAGGTATTTTTACTTGTTTTTTACCAACAGCTAAACAAAAACGTAACAGCTAAACAAAAACGTAAGCAACAGACGTAAAATCCAAAAATCAACTAAAAAAACTCCCTTCTAAATGATAATAATTTGTGATTCGTAAATGTTTTTTTAATTGTGAACTCGATTTTAAGAAAATTCTCTCGGTCTCAGTATTTCAAAATGTAGTTTCTTTATGTGAAACCGATTTTAAAAAATTTCCTATGTTCTTAGCTTTCCAAAAATATTTTAGTTTACAGCCTGGTTTTGTAAAGCCATTCGTAAAACGGTGTAAATATGTTCCACGCTAATTATGTAACGTAAATTTTTAAATTAAAATTTTAAAGTTATACAAAGCCATTCGCAAAATTGTGTAAATATGTTTCATGCTAATTATTCAACGTATTTAACGTTTTGTGGGAAAATTCGGGTTTTGTGGAAATGGTAGAAAATTTGGGTGGTGTTTTTTTACCTTAGAATAGAAAGATCTCGTCAAATTTTAAACGGATCAAAATTAAAATCATTTGAAAAACTAAAATAACAGGAAGTTTTGAAAAAAAAAAGATTTTATTCTTGGATAAATCGTGGATCAAAAGAGTGGTTTAAAAATTAAAAACGACCATTTTTTAATTAGGGTTCAAAAAAATTTTCTGCGTAACCTTTTTCCATATTAATTCTCAGTTTTTTTAAATTGCTTACTAATATTTTTTCCGATTGATTATAATTTAATATTAGAATTAAAAATGTAAGGTAGTCTATTACAATTTTGAACATTGATAAATAAACCCGGCGCCTCGGCAGAAATATTGATAAATACGTAGCGAATTCATGCTTAGATAAATGCCGTGCAAATTCACACAAAACACCGAGGTTGCAAAATATATTTAATGTTTACTGTCAATATTATATGTACCATCAAAATATATTAGCCGTAGATATTTTTTAATAAACAGACGCGTTTTTTTTTAACAAAATAATATTAATTTTAAAAATTGTTTTTTAAAAACTTATACCGATTGAATTGGTTTTGAAAATTTTCGCAGTCTTGTTTTTAAATTCATCCACCAAACTTTTGTCGTCCGAGCAGATGACGGCACTTTCGGTTATAAAAGGCTTAAAGAAAAATTTTTATCCAAAGGCCTCTCGCTGAACCACACAATTCTTTAATGCCTTGCTTTTCAACAATTTTTGCTTAGGGGTGTTTAAAGCCAAATCGACAGGCGTAACACAAAAAAGTGTTAAAATATAATTATAATAAAACCTAGCTTATTTTTAATTCTGAGTTTTCTGATTGAAAATTGACTATTAAAAATTTCGCAATTTTTAAAAGGAAAGGAACCTAATTTTTAGGTTTTTTCCGAAGCGACAGAATTTAAGTAAAAACTTACCTCATAAAATAGTTTTTAAAAACTGAGAGCAGAGTTTAAAACATTTAATTTATATAAACCTCTAAAGTATAAATAGTATGGTCATCCGACGCTGAAAAGTAATTTTTTATGTACTCTATATCTGATTGGACCAAACTTTTTTTGGACACTGAAATATCTGATCTAGTAATATAAATTACCTACCTAATTCCACTTCACTTTAATTTTAAATTTGTAAATTTTAATTTTATTAGGTTATAAACAACTAGTTTTCATAGAAATTTTTAACAGCATTTATTTTTGCTAAAATTAACAACTTTTGACTTTAAATACCAATATTTGGCGAAGTTTTACTTGAATCATCTTAAAAAACACCAGTTCTGATGAGTTTCAAAAAATATGATTAGTCTGCTTTCTTGGTTGAGTTTTTACTCAGTTCTTGTTTCAAGTAATTTTTCTTATGTGGATTTTCACGAATTTCAAGCAGCCATATTTTTTCGTAGTTCAACTATCTGCATTAAAAATACGGCCACAAAGCAGATACTTCATAAAATTTTCAAAAAAATACAACAAGAAATCTATTAATGATCTAAATTTACGATAGTCGGCAAGTGGAAATTGAACAGTGCAACATGTTCAGCCAGTCGCGCGATGAGAAATAAAATCAAAATGGCGTCCAAAACCATTCCAAGTAAAAAGACTGTCATTACTTTGTAAAAATTACAAATTATTTAACAAAAATTAATAATTGTGCAAACTCGTCTGTGATGGTCACTAGTTTGTTTGTAATGTAAGGAGATCTCAAATCTTTGTACAGCCTGTTTCGCAAATAAAATTAAAAGAGTTGAAAAATAATCACTGTCCACGGTTCTCCTTTGGAGATTCTTACTGATCAAGGTACTAATTTCCAGAGTCAACTATTGGCTCAGTTGTGCGATATTATCGACACAAAGAAAATTTTCATGACTGCATACCACCCACAAACAAATGGGCTTACTAAATGATTCAATTGTACATTGAAAGCAATGCTTACCCCCTATGTCAATGAGCATCATGATGATTGGTACTTTGCATTACCATTTGTAACGAGTGCTTACAATTGATCACCACAAGAATCCATTGGTGAAAGTCCTTTTTATCTGATGTTCGGTCATGATATGTGAGTACCCATTGATGTGAAATATGAGTTGGTACGTTCATACATTGATTACGAGGATAACTATCTTGACCATGCTCCAGTACTTATGACCCAAGCTCGCGACCTTGTCAAACAAGTTTTCCCCAAGGCACAAGAACGTCAGAAGCGTAACTACGATAAAAGAGCGCACACCAAACCTATCTTTAATGTCCCTAAATTTAGTCCAGCTATTAAACCTACGGAATGCGTTAAATTCGTTAGTCAATGGACAGGGCCATACAAAGTCCTGGATATTGACAAAACGAAAGGTATTGCCAAACTCACGCTTCTATCTAACGCTAAACACAAAGTCAAATGGGTAAATTTGCAACAACTTAAACCCTATACACCTTGAGTCGACATTACTAAACCAGAACGACGCGTACAACCCCAGACATGTACAACCCCGTGCATGCAAACCACAAACAAAAGCAATAACATTTTAAGACTCTTTGAAATTCATCGCCAACACACATCTTAAACCAAAATGCAAATTTGATTGCCTTGAAAACAGCAATAACAATGGTGGACAGAAAAATAGAACTTAAAATACAGACTCCTGGATACAAAATTGATTTGAAAGAAAATTCAAAAAAACCAGACTGTATACAATTGGAAAAACCTATGAGTATGCCTAATGCCAAAAGGTCCAACCAATGTAGCCGTAAACATCTCGCCAATTGCTGCAAAACTAATTATAGACGTGCTGAGCACCAAGCCCATAAAATAGTAGCACCGCTCAAATTTCCAAAGGCAAGCCCTAAGCCGGAAGAACCACCTCAGCTACTTATCACCATGAATGTGTGACCTGAAGGATTGGATATGACAATGTGGATTCCTTCACTGTTGTTATACGCATATTTTTCTACATAGTTAGTAAAACATGTTTAAAATTACACAGCATACATGCAACATAATATTATATACTTATAAAAATATAAAGCACAGAAGTAGAAGTCTATAACCGCCTAATCCGTCGATGTTATTATGAAACACAGAAAGTCAAGGATAAAAGAATTGAACGGTAAATTTATTGAGTAAGGATATTCCTGGGTCTGATCAGCTCAGCCCTTTTTAAAGGAATACATTTGTCGGCCGTAAGAAAACGTTTTTTAAACGCGCATATAAAAATGGTATAATTATAAAAACGGTATAAGTGTTGAAATGATATGAGAATTAGAAAGTTCATACCATTGAAACGAATAAAAATTTGTTTAATATAACGTAATAAAAAGCATGCTAGAGTGGTTTGGCCAACCACACGAAATTGCGGTATAATAAAATGGTATAAATATTGTATGATTTTTGAATTAAGTACGTTACGGAACGAAATTCCATACACACGGTTCTTTAGGTTATTAGGTTATTATGTTTCTTTCTGTTATTTTTGTTGCAGTGTTAACCTACACAACAGCGTAACGTACTCGCATAGTATGAACCTTTTCCTACTTGTTGTACCAATAACATTGAGTTCCATTCATTAAAACCAATGTGTTTCACACTATGTAATGCCTCATATGTTAGGGCCATCGTTTTTTTAATGTTCGTTACTATGGCCTAGTTATTATTAGTCATCCTATAAATACAAGGTATAAAATATATTTCAGTACAAGTATATTAGCGTATTTGGCACTATTTTATAGCTAATTGTTTCCCTGTTTGGTTATTTTGTATAGTATTCCTTTAAATAAGTGTATTTTTAAATATGTCCCTCTTTCCTTAGGTGTTTAGTGTTTATTGTAGTTATTCAAATGTTGTATTTCCTTTCTATTTTTTGTGTCTTTCTTACTTACACTGTATATACGTGTGTCCTTATAAGTTTTTGTACAGTGTTTTCCTATTAATATTAGTTTTTCATTTGTTATTGGTTAAGTAAGTAGCGAAGGGAATTAGGGAATAAATACTTATTCTTCTTGTAATTTAGCGAATACCACGTCACCTCGGGGTTTTTTTGATCTCAAACACTGCTGTTGGGTCAGTTTTAGCGGCACATCGATCTTCTGGGTTCAAATACCACTAATTCAACAAAGCACAGACCCTCTCCTACCCGCGGAAGGAGAGATGGAGAACTTTTTTTGGAAGAGGCTCTAGTTTACATAGCAACTCCGGGTCACCTAAACAATTGGGCAGAAAGGGATGATGGCGAGCCTCCTTCAGCTCATGCTGAACAATTGCAGGACTATTACAAACCGTTTTGTTTATTACTAGTCTTCTGTATATACTGGCCTCTACTGCTCACAAACAATTTTCATTTCTTAATTTCTAAGAATCTATGTTTTCAAGTGATACAGACTCTCTTTTCTTCGTCAATTACTACTGCTATTTCCAATGATATTACCGATCTTTACTGGTCTTTTTGTTGTGTTTTTGTGTAATTTTTGTGCCTTACTTATTTGTCTTCAATGTATTTGCTCAATTGTTTGTTTTGTATTATGTGTATTAATCTTGTCTGTTACATGAATTTTTTGTGTTTATGAAGGCAAGAATTTGGGTCAGGTGTTAAGTCGCTAACTGCTGACACCTTGTTAATTATCAAGGGTTGGCCGTAGGGTAAGGTGCCCCCACTCCTCGCCACTAATTTACCTTTGTCAGTTTGCTTCGCTTTGCTGGGGACAGCTACCGACTGGTGGAGGAAGTGTGGCGGGGAGTGTGTGGTAGTTTTAATTTAGTTATATTAGTAATAGCTAACATTATATTGTCATTATGCTTAATTTTCAAACGCGTATCATGTCATATTCAAATTACAGTAGTTTGAGCTAGTCGCTGCGCATGTCAAATTTAACCATTTCAAGCAGTAAAATTACTCTTCACTCTGAGCGGGTAACAAGGTTCCGCGTATTGTTGGGTTGGCGCTTATCAAAAACGGACGGTCGCATTTCTACCACCGGATAGGTACCTTTAAGTCGGCAGACATTAAGTTAGGAAGTTTTTATATAACTTATAGTTTTAATTTATGATTAGTTTAGACCAGCCGACTTTACTGCGATTGACTTTGGTCAATCTAGGTAGGAAAAACTGTTAAGTGGAAATAACCTGGTATCCAAACGGGGTATTTCCTTGAGTTAGAACTAAGGCGACCAGAAGAATTTTTTATGGCGGGATGGCAACCGAAATTACACCTTTTTGTACAGGTATTATTAAGAAACTGCACATATGAGTATTGGGTAGTCGTTAGGCGCCTAGGCTAAATTTGTGTCTTAATTAGGAGGTGAGCAACCACCCTCACGAGGTACTTGTCAATAAGTAATCCCGACGCAAAAATAACATTTGTGTTAACATCTGCTCTCAAAAACAAGTTCAAATTCTTAAGTCAATTACAATGTCATTTTTCAAAAGCCACAGCAAGTTCTCCATGCAAACCTTTTGGGCTGGTGCTTAGGCACCTTCATTATTTTTTTAATTTAAAAGCCTTAATTTTGTTAAGTTTTTATGTGTTTTGTAAAACCTACTAATAGTTGTCTTCACCGCAACGCGATTAGTACCGTCGTAACCTTTTCCTAATAAATCACTTGTAAAATCAGTGTAAACAAATCATTCAGGCGCAACCCGCCCTTTCATTTCTTATGTTCACAATTTATGTAAGCACTTATTAACAGGAGTGTAGCATTAAACACGGTAGCATCAAAATCCTATATGACACCAACTCCATACACGGCGTTCCCTACTCAAGGAATAGACCCCTCCAACAATACGTAACTGAACGAAGACCACAT